>JADLIF010001382.1:0-36823 GCA_016648015.1 Steinernema khuongi
ACACGATACCGTAACACCTCGAGGGAAAATAACAATAGAAGTCCGTGGGTGAGCAATTCCTGTAGGCCTTGAGTGGACGCTTCCGCAGGAGAAGCATAATACTTGTGGCTGAGACACTGTGGAGACGTGGGCTAGGCCCTCGAGATGACCGTCGATCCCGGCACCACAAGGTGAGAATTGGGAACTCTCCGGGAAGGCCGCTTTTCATAGGGTTTCCGAGGCCGTCACCTTCTTCCTTTTCCATTAGCAAAGAGTGAAAAAATAAAAGACGTTTATTAAGTGTCCCGTTTTTTACCCGACAACCCAATGGAAGGTGTCAAACAAAGTTTTTATCACAGTCGTTTTTTTTCTCTTCACAATCATGTTCCCCGTCTGATGACCTCCTTTCTCCACCCATTCGTTGTGCTCCTTGAGACCATCTTTGAGGTTAACGTCGTAGAATTATGGCAACAACTCCAACCCCATGTTTCTGAATTCATAGAGAAACGATAGAGAAAAAGGAACGCGATCTGCTAGGATTACGGTAGCCCTTGTTGGATAGGGCGGTTCAGTTTCCTAATGAGTGAGAAGTATAGAACGAGCATTCACCGAAGTAATACTGAAGTGAACGTCTGATCTTTACCAGTTTCCGTTCTCAACTTGCCACCTCGAAATCACAAAGGTGTCTCATTGGTTCGCTACTTCTGTCTCTTCCTTCTCGTGTGCTTTTTCTATTCTTTAGCTTGGTCCTCGTCCAGAAACCGTCCGTGCTGGAACGTCTAGAAGCCTGGACTTAATTGACATTTTCAGGGACTCCAGCTATAGTAAGCTCGTGATAAGGCGAACAGAGCGAGAACGTCTTGCTTCTTCGTGCTTCTCCGTGTCCTCTTCTTCGTGCTGTTCCCCCCGTCCTCTTATACATTTCCGTCTCTTTCCAGGACTCCATGCGAAGATGCTCTCCGCCCTAGGAAGGACACAGCGGCTCGTGGCGACGGCCTCCCTCCGCCAAGGACTCCGACCCCTGAGCGTCCAGCCCGAGAAGAAGAAGATCCACCTGGTGGACGAGCACGCGAACACTGTGATCGGCATGGAGCCGAGTCGGCTCCCGGCGCCGATCCAACGCGTCACCACCGCCCTCCGCGCGAAGTTCCTCGGCGACAAGGGGATGGACCCTGAGCTGAAACTGGCTAGTTCCCCCGGCCGATAAGCTTACCTGATCATCCGTTTAGCTGCTGGACAAGTCCTCCGCCCAGTTGTACTACTCCTGCGCCAACCAGATTCCGTATTTGAAGCTCTGCGAATGTAAGTTTCCGTCCTTCTTCGGTCTTCAACCGTCCATTTCAGCCTTCGGCCTCCCCGACTACATGTCCTCGTGGTTCAAACTCACCCTAATGCACGTGTGGTTCGTTTCCTTCACCAGCCTTCGCTGTCATCCGCCTCCTTCAGGATGGTCCTGCTGAGGCTACACGTCTCCCTCGATTCGAAGGCCTACTTGCGACTCCAGCGGGGCCTTCTCGCAACCATGTGGACGGACGTCGACAAGCGGCTGGAGATCGTCGGAGAGGAGCTGAAGCAGACGATGACGTCCAAGAGCGACATGGGGAACATGCACGGCCTACACCTCCAGACCTTCATGGAGTACGACGAAGGCTTCTTGTCGGACGATCGGAAGCTGGCCGCCGCCGTGTGGAGATGCCTCTACATGCAGCGGGAATTTGATCCCGTCCATCTGAACCGAGTTGTGGCCTACTTACGATCTACGGTGAGTCTAAATGGTCAATTCTGGGTGAAGAAATGTCCCTTTCTAGGTGGCTTATCTCGATCACCTCACTGTGGACGAGATTCTCACCGACGGAATCAAGGACTGGCATCAGCTGGAAAGGCGCACGACGGTGGTATGAGGGGTTTATAGGTAATTGTTCTTGTTCTGTTGTTAGGAGCACTTTAAATAACTTTAAAGGATTACATTCAAGGCTTGTGTTTGTGTTCCAAGTAGTCAGTCTTTTCTTCCCATCGCTTCTTCTTTGTGACGTCCGGGCAATATATAACGTCAGGTTCCTGCTGAGCGCTTCCTTCGGGGCGACTTCGCAGGAAGCACAAGAAGTATCTTCATCTTCGAGACGCCTCTCAACGTGTGGCTGGGATCGGCTTCTTTCGTCTCCACGGCGGATTCCTCTGCGGTGCTGGGAACTTCTTCGAACTATGGAGAGGCTTGTGATTCCTCAAGCTTTGTCGAAGTGGATGGGGCCTTCGCCGCCGTGTCCATCTCCCGATTCAGGCGCATTGCCTGCTCGAACATATTTGCGTAAAGCTGAAAGGGACCTACCGTATCTCCGTTCTTGTTAAAGGCAGCCTTCTTGGCGTGTGTGTATATTTGGGTTTTTTGAGTCCGCGATTTCGATTCGGGCATGTCCGAATAAGTGGACCTTCTCAGACGACGGGACGTGCTGAAGTGGATCCGCTCGCAGGGCCTGGAGGTGCCTTGAACGTCAGTCTTGCATAAAAGTATCTGTCTATATCAAATTCCGTGTGGTATGCGTCCTAACTGTTTGGATGTCAGCGGTCATGCAGGTCACTGACCCCCCTGCGTGATGCCTCCATCTGAGGGGTACTGTAACTCGTCACGCTTGACGAGTTTGCAAAGTCGCCTTAGAATTGGGCTTCATCGCGAAATTTAAGCTTTCTGGTAAGTTGGCCACAGCCCACACTCAAAGCTGCTGATCCCATGGAAGATGAGAAGTGTCAAACGCCCATTTCTTGATTTCATAGGTTCCACACTCCAGAAGTTTGATGGGCCCAACCTCCTTGCCTTCTTTAGAAACTTCCAAACTCATCTCTGAATTAGTTGCTAAGGCGCTGAGGCCCATCCGCTCACACACCAAGCAGCTGCGTCAACTGCAGGCGCACTTCCTCCGCAGAGTTCGATAATCGATGTCAATAAACGTCTAACGGCCGATTTTTCACCTAGTTGCAGGACTCGTTTTCACGGTGTAAGGATCCGCGGGATATCGATCTCGAAGTCCAGAAGTCCGTCGAGTTCGATGACAGTCGGGACACGGCAAACACCGCCGCGCCCAGCGGCTCGTCGGGATCAATGCGGGCGGCGGCGCTTTGCCTCCGAATCCCCGATTTCGCCTACTTTTCTCGGCCTCTCGCCAAATGTTTCTTTATTTTTTGCGTCTTCGGGTATCACTTTTCGACGCGTCCATTGAGAAGCTTTGTTTCTTTCCGAGCGGGACCTTTTTTCCTCGTTCCTCTCGGGACTCAAGGCTCAAGGAGGATTGGATGCTTTGGACTTAAGATTGATTTGGATATTGGCTCATATATCTCCTTTTCTTGTCACCTCATGAAATGTTCTGAAAATCAAACTATCCAGATCCATCCAGGGGCCCTTTTTCGTCCAAAGGCCAATATTTGGAAGCCGTCCTCGAGCATATTTCCACCTTCTCTCCATTTTTATCAATCTTCCAACGCGTCTAGGCACCAAAAGAGGCCCTTCCAGAGAGCCCTCTTTTCCACTCTTCGTCTCGAGACCTCGACAATGTGCTTTCAGCGATCGACTCTTATGGCCAGAGGGCCTCGCGAATCCCACTGACCGGACGACACCTGACTGTCGACGCCGCCAGCCGCAGCCGGACGCGCCCCCGCTCGTACGGCTCGACGAACGACTCTCGCCGCTTCTCTATGATCGGCACAAATCGATTTTGCCGAAATTTAGTCCGAGCATCCGAGCTCTAGTCAGGCCTTCTTCAGGTGCGTTTTTGTCCGCGCGTCCTCTCGCGTCGTGACGTCACTGGCCGCATCGCCACTTGTCACTCAATTGTCCCCCTCTTCGTGTGTCTCTCCCTCGCACCCTTGATCCGACGCTAAGCAGCCGGCGGGGCTCTGAAGGGATCGTTAAGCATTCTCGTCTCGAGGGTGCATTTTGGGTTTGGGTCAAATGAATTTATGGGGAAATGAACCCTTAATTTGAAAGTTAGGGATAACTTTTACCACTTGGCGTATTTTTGGATTCCCGGTTACGCCTCAATATCACAAAGATCTACTTCGGGTGTTTCATCTCAACACATGTTTATGATCTGAATATTTCAAACTACTTTACGATACTTTTTAAGCATCTGTTTTTGCCCTATTTTTGCATTGAACAAATGCTAAGACATGACCCTGGAGCTGTTTCTCACAGAAGTGATAAAAGAGAATTGATCAGAATAAAATTTGAATTGAGTTGAGGGAGCGCCCTAGAAGTACCGAAATCAAGAATGCCAAAAAACCTTCATCCAAAATTGGGGAAGCAGTTCAGAAGGTAATGAATCCGATAAATCCAAATCCAAGGCTCTGCAAAGATGGGTTAAATGCGGTAAAACTCCCACGGGGCTCTGAACTTTGCTTCGTCTTCGGAAGATCAACACGGGAACGGATGAACAGATCAATTGCCACAAACATCGCGTTTTTTGGAAGCCGTAGGAAACAGAGGAAATAAGAAGTATCTCGTAGCGGCGCCACTACACCAACTGCCAGACACTGGTGCTTGACTCCAAGGAAGTCATTGATTAAAAGTGAAAAATGCTCTGTCACCGCTTCCCCACTTCTTAGCAAACATCTTCTTCGGGTCCAAACACACCCAACTTTAACACTACGCGAATTCCTAAAGATGTTATAGTCCTTAGTTCAGGTCTCCTACAAATGTGCCCTCCAATATAAAACCCAAACAGTGATTGTATTCGAACATCCAATTTAATACGCTCCAGTGTATTCCCGCGCTTCCAAAGAGCATGAAATATTTCTATTCATATCGGTTTGGAGTCATATCTGGAAAGCTCATTGTGTTCGAGACTCTAGTCCACATTTTTTATCTCCAAAAGTTTGTTTCTGGATCCTTTTTGTGACCCCTTCAAGAGAGAGAAATATTAAAAATCCTACATTCATTGGGGTCATCCTAGCTTTTGATTCTTTACTCGTTCCGCTGAATCACGGGTCTTACTTACGGACTTATCTGACAAATGGGCCTTAAATTGCAGTTCTCCTTTCGGTTTACCCTCAAGTGTGCACAACAAAGTAAGGAGAATCTATCCTTCGTGGTTCCCACTTTTGGCTTCATCTTCTCCCATGACTTTTGGACCTCAACTCCTCACTTCATGAACAGATCGCGCCCAGAAAAAGCTGGAGGTGTAGAATCCGCTCCACGTCGTCACATCTGCACGGGCGCATAATTCCCCTTTTTCCCCCCTCGCCTCCCCTCGCCAACTGCTTGGCCATGCTGCTATCCATCTTGTTGGCGAGCGGCGTCCATTCTCTCTTCCAGATAGCGTTCAAGTCGTCCGCAGGAGGCGACGACGACGACGATGCAGAAGCCGCCGCCGTTCGTCCAGAATGGAGGCACTCACACGCAGCCGGCCACGCTCCGGCCACAGTTCCGTCGCCAGGGATCAAGCAGTGAGTCCCTATTCGCATCGCATGACCCAAGTAGTCCACCTGAAACAGATCCAGTCTTTCCTAAGAGGAGGCTGATGGATGTTTAAGGAATCACAGATTTCAATGAGCTCCCTTGTTTCAGTCGGCCAAGGACACGTCCACAACATGGCGGTGATAGTGGCGCCGACAAAGGTCGACTACAGTGTCACCAAGGTCGGTTTCTCTCAGAGACTCAAATTGTAGCGTCGAGACCGTTCAGGGTGGAATCAGGAACTGGGCCGTGCTCCTGGTCTTCGCCTTTCTCTGCTCAAGTCTCTACACGGTGTTCTCGGAAGGAGGCCTCTCGCACGGTAGGCTCCGAAGGAAAGACACCAAATAAGAGTCGTTTAGAAGAGTACCACGAGGTGGAGGTCGAAGAAGAGGAGGAGGCGATCTTCGAGCCCCCACCGCCCTATGCGCATCTACACCCTCCGGACCGGATCCCGGCGGAGACGGCGGACGACGAGGAGCTACTTGAGGAGACGGACCCGTTGGAGAACACCCTCTTCTCGAACCTGAAACGCAAGATGGAGAGTAAGCTGAGGGAGCTGCAGGGTCTCGACGAGCCGAAGACGGCCAAGAAGGAGGCCCGGAAGGAGAGGAGAAGGGTACCGAAGAAGAAGGTGGAGGTGGTGGAAGAGGAGGAGGAGGAGGAAGAAGAAGACGAGGAAGAAGAAGATGACGATGAAGAGGAGGAAGAGGAGGAGGTGGCAGAGGTGGAGGATACGGTAGTCGAGGAGCACGAAGAAGAGGAGGAAGATGAAGAAGGAGATGAAGACGAGGATGACGAGGAAGAGGAGAAGGAGGAAGAGGAAAAGCCTCGGCCTGAGCCGGTCAAGAAGAAGGAGGAGCCGAAGAGGAAAGAGGTGGAGAAGGAGGTGGAAGAAGAGGAGGAGGAGCGGGAGAAGCCTGTGGTACAGCCGAAGCCGCGGAGAAGGGAGCGGGAGCGGATTCTCACCGAGGTGAAACCGACCCCCTGCATGCGGAAGAACTGCCCCGACTACAGCAGTACGCCCAGGAAGAACCTGCTTAAGACCAAGAAGGTACTTTATGAGTTTGAGCTAGGTCCTGAAACGCTTAAACTAGGCCTAAAGCATTTTAACCTGAATGCACGTTTAGAAGACGCGGACAAACCCCGACCCTAAATCTAAGAAGACGGACCACGCCTCCCTGAAGAAGAAGCCGGAACCTGTGGAGGAGAAGGTCGTCGAGGTGACGGCGGTGAAGAGGCCCTTGTGAGTCGGGGACGGGTCTTGAACAGATCTTTAAGGGTTCACTTTAGACCCTCGGGACGGGCGGCCTACAAACGCGCCTCGACGACGAACCGCGAAGACTACAAGCAGCGCGAGAAGCTCGATGAGGCCGACTTCCACGTCGAGAAGGTTGGTGGTCGTAGAGGCTCGCGAAAGCGCTTCCGAATGGTGTGAAGTGTTTGGGTACTGTACATAACCTCTTGGACCCGTTGCTCAACTCTGTTTGCTCGATTAATAAAGCGTTTGTCGGTGAAGGCTTGTCGTTTCTAACTTGGGCTCACACGGGTACTTGATGAAGTAGAGGTGAAAGTGTCTACCGTCTCTATTCCTAACTCCCTGGAGGCACATGCGACCTTGCGGTTCCTAATAAGGGTAGTTGACGATGAACCCGAGACCTTGTCGGAAGCTACCGTACACCTTTGTACCTCGATCTTGGTCTTCTGATTTCTGGCTTTTTTGGTTTCCTTCCTGAGAAACCCCCCTGACGATCTCCCCCTTCAGCACCACTACGAATCAGCCTTCGCCCTCTACGACGAGGTCCTGGCGCGATACGCGGAAAGTCCCCGCGCGCACTACGGTAAGGGTCGAGGCCTGCAGATCCGAAGCGAGTTCGATGCGGACGTGCACCTCCTTGACAAAGCAGTGCTCGAGTTCCAATGCGTCCTCGACGAGGAAGACACCCCGGATGCGCTCTTCAGGTACGAGCCCCGGGTTACGGTATCTCAGTCTTGGGTGATCTTCAGGTTGGCAGCGGAGAGACTTATCGAGTGCGCTCGATTCCGGGGGAACCTCTACAAGGTTCTACAGACGCAAAGGGCGCTCATCGACCGTTTCCCAGAGGACCTCCAGCTCCAGAACGACTTCGGAATCACGTTCGTGATGATGGGCCGCTCGGACGACGCGAAGAACGTCTTCAAAAACGTGAGTGCCACCACGCTCCCCTCGCACTTCCCCTGCTTCAGATCTTGGAGAGCGATCCACACGACAGTGTAGCGCTCAGCTACCTCGGCTACATCTACAAGTTCTACGATGGGGACGTGTTCCAGGGCGTCGCCCTCATGAAGAAGGGCCTGAAGCCCGACGACCCTCGCCTTGCTGACGCCAAGTAGGTATCCTCTTCTGCCCTCTTACATCACCCGTTTCAGATTCTACTACCACCTGGGCGACGGGCTGACCCGCCTCGGCAGGGACTCGGAAGCCCACCGCGTCTACGAGACGGGTGCGGACCTGGGCCTCTTCCCCTCCTCCTTCCAACGCTCGCTCTACAACATCGAGGGACTGACGGCGCGGCCCTGGTGGACCCTGGAACAGGCGCTCTGCTCCAAGCACTTGAAACACCTCGAGCGCGAGTGGGTGGTGATGCGCGAAGAAGCCGTCGCCCTCTGGAAGGCACACCGGGACCTCTTCGAGCCCGAGGACAACCAGATGGTCTCTGGGGATTGGGTCGCCTTCTACGTTTACGACGACGGAGACTTCATCGACGAAAACTGCCAGCTCGCTCCCAAGTCCTGCGACATCCTTAGGCAGTTCGTCGAGAACGCAAAGTGCTTCAAGTCAGAGGTCGGTCGATCGAAATCCTATGTCCTGCCAGAGGCCCGACCTAAAAGTAGACTCTTTTATGCCTCCTCCCTGTTTCAGATCAAGTTTTCGGTGCTAACGAGCGGATCGCGCGTCTGGCCCCACTGCGGACCCAGCAACTGTCGTCTTCGCGCCCACATGGGGCTCCAGGTGACATCGGAGGCGCGGATCCGGGTGGCCGACCAGACGAAGGGCTGGAGGACGGGCCGCTTCTTGGTGTACGATGAGTCCTTCGAGCAGGAGATCTGGTTCGACGGGGCCGTGTCCACCGGCAGCTTCACTGTTCTCCTCGACGTCGATCTGTGGCACCCCGAAGTGTCAGAGTCGACACGCGTTGATCTCAAGCGCCGATCGCCCGAAGCCTAGTTGTTTGTTCCTTCCGTTGTTCCACTGCCCCACGATAAATTATGACTTTATCAAACCTGAAACTACGGTGGTTAAGGCACGGGAACACCGTCAACAAAATAGCTCAACAAAGCACTTCGTCGAAGCCTTCGGGTGCCGCGAAGCTCTTCACGCGGCTGAAGTGGAACGGCGGGTAGCTCTGCGAGTCCCCGGCGACGTGGAAGTCTCCCTTGCTGAGGCTGCCGTCCACCAGGACGTGGGAGTACTCGTACTTGGACCAGAGGAGGACTCCGTGGAAGTTCCACGCTCCACGGTATAACTTGTTCCCCTGGCCTCGACGCTCCGAGAACTTCAGCTGCAGGAAGAAGTTCTTCTCGATTAGCTAAAACGGAGATTAGAGTCAGAATGGCATATAGAACAGGCTAAGTACCTCGTGGGGGGCGACCACTCCCCTAAGGCGCTTCGAGTTGAGCACTTGGTGTTGGCGCGCTTTCTTGCGGCTTATCTTCTGCGACAGCTTCATTGAAATGAAAGAACCGTCATTCCAGTAGCGTCCAAACAAGACTCCTTCGCAGGATTTGGCATCTCTGCGATTCTTAAGATTCGCCACAAGGGTTGAAGGATGTTCCGGCGAGGTTAGCATAAGGACAGAACCTAAGAAAGATGATATATAACTTCGAAAAAGGCCACACTTACCGTCCGCAAAGAATCTCAGTATACGGTAGTAGGTGACCATGTGCCAGGGCCTGTAGAATTTGTCCTGAAAGCTGCTTTCTCCGTGGCGAAGGTAAGTCACTTTGGCGACGTAAACCCCGAAGAAGTAAAGGTGGGGCACCCGTAGATACATCTCGCGCCACGAGGGGAATTCGCAGTCGTACTTCTGGGGAAGCTCGAAAGTCTTTTGGCAGATTCGGTGCCAGATGCTGCTGTCCCTAAAGGAGATAATTATATTGGAAGTGCAGAAGAAAGTAGGTGACAAGAAGGTGGAGAAACACCTCACAAGCTCTTAAAAGTAACTGTATGACCTCTGCATGTCATCCTGGACGAACGGGAGTTCAATTCAACAACTTCTCGCAATGATTCTTCTCCAAATTTATGTCCATCAAAAAAGCGTACCTCGCCAGCAGGTAGAAGTAGACCGATGTTGAGGCGACAGCCTCCAGCGAACGGACGTCGAGAGACGCTCCGACGACGTAACGAAGAAGCAGCCGGAGGAGTTCCACGGGGAGTCGAAGAAGCACGTTGTCCGCATCTGAAAGAAACCATGAGACCAGCTCTAGTGGTGTGGGCATACCGTCAGAGAGGAAGGGCGTGTTTCGCGAGGCCAATCGTGCGCTGAAGACCGATTCTAGGTGGATCTCCTCAGCTTCTTCTTCCTCCGATCCCTTCTTCGATGTCGATGGTCCCTGAAACGCTCATGTAGAGAACAAGCAGATACTAAGGAGAACTCGGAGAACTAAAATGATCCTAGAGTTATCCAAGGCAAAAAATAAAAAAATCCAAAAAAATAAAATTCCAAAAAAATCCAAAAATAAGCATAAAAGATTTTGCGAAGGAGAAGAAGAACCCACTACCAAAACTCTGCAAGTCTGGCTAAAGAGACAACTGTCTAGTAGACACTCACCTGTCCATGAGACTTCTGCGTCTTGGAGACGTAGTTCCCGTAGTCTCGTCTGTAGATGCGGTGCTCGATGTCCGGGACGAGCTTCACGGCCCGTGTGTAGCTCCTGACGGCCTCGCTCATGTTGCCCGCCTTCTCGTGGTCGCATCCTTCGCGGAAGAGCGCCTCCGCCTTCTCCAGCTCCTCCTTCTTCTTGTTCTGCTCCAACTCGGCCCGCCAGCGCGCACGGAACGTCTCCAGGTCCTCGGCGGGCTCATCCAGCGCCAGAGCGTCCAGTTCTGCCTCCAGAAGCGGTCGGATCGGCTGAATAGCGGAGGTCAGCCCGCGCGTCTCGCCCGGAAGCTACCTCCGATGGCGAATAGTCTCCGATCTCCTTCATCGTGGCTTCGAATCGCGGACTCGGAAGCTCGTGTCTTCGGGAGAGTCAGCTGATCGCGATCGGGGGTCCCGGAGCGATTGATAAATCTCGGCTATTGGCAGCGTCTACCTGAATGGGCTTGTGTATACTTCTTCTGCTTCTCTCGCGAACACGTGGAAGGATCAAATTATGGAGACTTGGAACGAAAAGGGAAACAACCGAAAAGCGATCAATGACAATTCTCAAGACGCTCTGCGAAGGTGTATGTTTGGAGAAGGGGACAAGAATGCTGAAGGGTCGGAACATATGCAAGCTTAACAAGAAAGTCCAGCACAGATTCATCGCGACTTAACGTAAGGTATATGCGCCAGGAGCTCAGCCAAACAATCGAGAACCACGGATCAACAATGGCGAGAAGCGCGAATGGCCGTTTACGGGAGGAAAGAAGACAAGTCCCTTCTTCGGTTAAACTGTGGCAAACAATGTCGAAAGGGATAACCAAAAAGGAAAGAAAAGGGACAAAGAATTAAATGAAAAGGCCACAAATTCGAGCTGGCATAGGCGTGATCTGGCCAAACGAAAAAATCGCGCTCAAGTAGATTAGGGCTCGTATCTTTCAAAAGCACACGGGGGATCCTTCGCTCCGTGAGTTGCATAGTATTGCCATGTCGGGACGGGTTGAACACAGTAAAACTCGTTCTGGAATCTCCTGCCTCCGTTCGACAACACTTTGTCGCAGTTGCTGATCTAATCGATCATCGGGTACTTTTAAAAGCACGAACGGAACGTGGCAGATAGGATTCTGTTGAACCTCCTCCAAACAGTGCTCCCCTGAAGGAGTTGAGTTATATGCTTCTGGACGGAGATGGGAAACCGGAGCATGAGGGTGACCTTCTCTCGTGAATATCTTTTCCTTTCACACCCTTCTTCATTCCAAGCGGAACACGAGGCTAACTACTAACCAATATAGGGCTCGACAGAAGGCTGACCAAGGAATCTCCCAAAGTCTAAGTTGAAGAGGATTTGCCTGGTTCTAAGCATCGCTGTTTCTCGCTCAGGGCTTCCTGCGTTCCCATCTGACACAGTCCTCCAGATTCGGATTTCAGATAATCTGCTAATCCGCCACCCCCTGGCACCTGTTTGCATCGTCCCACAGGATGAACCGCAATCTGGCTTCAGCTGCTTCTGAAAGCGGACTTCAATTGCCCGCGTGTCCAATTAGCCCACTTCGCAACGTTCCAACGTGACCTCCTGGTGACAGCGAGCTGTCCGCGCTGTCATAACCTCTCCCGACACGTCCGCTTCTCCAAACACCCTCTTCACCTTCCTCCTCATTAGCGTCTAATTGGCGCTCCGCACGCAGCCGATCCCATTACGCCCATATGGTTCGCGCGCGCTCATTTGGCGCCCCTTGGCCCACGAAGAGCTGAGTAATCAAAAGTGTCCAAATCGCTCTCCAAAAGGTCAAAGTGGCGACTGTTTGTTCTCGCGATGGCCTCGCTCCTTCCATCTTCGTTTCCACTTTCAGATCAGGTCGAGATGCGTCCGTCCCAGCTGCTGCTTCTCTCGGTGATAGGTAGGCCAGAAGGGCTTCTTTTAGGGCTAGAGGAATACGTGACTTCGAGAACCCCTCTGACCCTCAGTTCCAGGCTCTGCTCTCGCCTTCGATGCTCGGAAAGCGGCCAATCTTGTCCAAGACGAGCACACCTTCATGGGCGGCTACCTCTACGGACCTCCGCCACAGAGGGCGCCCCTACCGGGCTCCTTCCCCACCGAGCAGAACTGCTCCGTGTTCGAGCAGCAACAGGTGAAGAAGTGTGCACAGCCGCTCTACGAGATCGGCATCTTCGGCGCCGACTCCACTTTTTCCTTCACCTGGCAGCACTTCATCACCCGCACGAAGGACTACTTTTCCCAAGTCTGCGAGTAGGCACAGTTTCTAGGGTTCTCTGAGGAGCTTTTTGAATCTTAACCAAAATATTGATGAGGTGCCACTTCTGCCAGGCAAAGAGGTGGCCCGAACTTTCGGGCAAATCCCCCACCCAAGCAATCCCACCTTCTTCAGCAAGTTCCTCATCTTCGACATGTGCATCGAGCCTTACAAGACGACGTGCTTCACGAAGGAGCCGACACGTAGCCGCTACCAAACGGCCATCAAGGTGTTGGACTTCCTGTGTCGAGACGGCTACTCCGAGATGGTCAAGAACTTCGAGTGCTTCACGAAGACCCTCACGCGCGCCGAGATGATGCAGTGCCAAGCGGAGATGCTCAGCGACTCGCGGAAGGTCCCCGAGACGAGCGCACTCGTCCCCTACTCCGACGCCAAGGACTCCGTCGTTTGTGGGTCCGTTTCTTTCACTCCTTGGCCGAGTCATCCTTGGCGATCATTCCAGTGCCATGAGGAACTACATGGAATGCATCAAGTACCCGATCCGCTATGAGTGCGGCTATCGCGCGTGGTACATCGTCCGCGAGATGCTCATCCGGCCGACCGTCATGGTGCTTCCCGAGTGCGAGCTCTCCTCGGCAGCAGCTACCGTATCCCCACTGGCAGTATTGGCCCTGCCAGTCATGTTAGTAGTAGCTCTTCTATTCTGATGAGATGTGGTGTGATAATAAAGTATTACTAGCTCGGTTTTCATAAATCAAGATAAATAGCCTCTAAGGGCATAAGGGTCATCGGGTGGCCTTATATGTTTGAGTAGCTTTGAGTTCCTCAAATTGCTCCTAAAGATTCCCAATCGCCGAACTAAAGGCTTCCGTAAACACGTGTATCTTCAAAGGAGGATCCATTGCATATTCACCGAAGCAAACCCACCGCAAAGGTCATTGCAATCCACAAATCGATCAAGTACCACTCCCAAGGAGTAATGGACATGTCGGCGGAGACCCGACCAGAGACCAGGAGCGCATCAATCACGATGCAAAAACTTGGTTGGTCCGAGTGTCGTCCGGCTGCCCTCAGCAGACGAAAGGCCGATGTTTGATTCTGATGAACGAGCGCCGCTCGCATGCCAATTAACAAAGAATTACACTCTCTAATGGAGCCTCTTCGAATTTCAAAGAGTTTGGAAAGTAATGTCAACTTGAATGGGTAGAAACTAATGTAAACAGGCGACTTATAGGCATATAGGCTATACAGTAGCGGAGGCTTAAGAGCGCATTCCGGTGTTATGTGCTAACAACATTCATAAATTGAATTGACCTTATTACCTATCCATATCAGGGCTAGAAAATGGAAGCTCTAAACAGGCTCAATTAAGTCATCTAATCTTCTGGCTATTCCTAGGGTCTGACTACTTAGGTCAACGTTTCCACATTCCAGAACCTTTGAGACGTTCTACACTGTTCAAACAAGCATAAAGAAGCCTTAAAATCGGTTTTCATTCTTCCACAATTCTACAAATCACTCTCGTCCGAGCGAGCGACATATCTTCCATCTTCTTGTGCGTGTATTACAACGCCCTCCCTTAGCCACAAGTCTGCCCTTCTCCCACCAAAAAACCACTTCCCCACCTCAAGCCGACCCTCGCATTCCAGAGCCTTCACAAGCCATTCCCACTCCATTTTACGATTCGAAAAACGCGCTCCCTCTTTGTTGTTCTTCCTTGCAAGCGGCCGTCTTCGACGTCAGTCGGCCGAAGGGACTCCGCGGCTCGGTTACACTGGCGCCGGCGACATCTGCGAGCGGCGCACTCCCACGTTTCCGACAATTTACGACGCCAGGAACGCGAATTCCTCGGGCTACTGGGCCGATGACCCAGTGGCCACATAGGAAGGACACGGCGGAGAGCACAAAAACTGTTTACACCTGAGGCTGATTTATGGGTCGCCGCGAGACGGCTCAGGTGTTGTTCCTCGGGAGGGGGACTCCTTGAGGCGCTGGATGTAGCTCTGTCGGCTTCGTCATGCTTCTTCAGTTGTTGATTACACAGTTGCACCCGAGCGCTCGATTATAAACTTTCTGATGTGCTTGATGGAGGTTCTGATGTGTTGGGAAGTTCTTGAGGGGCAATCTAGTGGTGTGACCGACAAGAAGTCGAGTGCAATAAGCTTTCCTTTGGGGTCAACTTGAGAAGAAGGTGGCTCCAAATGAGTCCAATGAGAAGGTCTCGACTGGGAAACTTCTTCAAGCAGGCGTCTGCTGTCCTTACGCAGAAGCCGATGTCACTCACAGCTAAGAATAGCATCTACTTGTGAAATATGTATTGTCTTGGGGGAGTCTGGCCGGCAGGTGGCGCTGTTTTGCAGTCGCGGTGACCTGGACAACAACACTCTTTGCTCTCGGGCGGACGGGTTGACGGATGGCTCAGGTGCACAAGTTGGCGGCTGTGCCAGGCTGGAAGTGCATGAGCAGCGGGGGTCGCCGCTTGGCTCCAGGAAGCAAGCAGAGAAGGATCAAAACAAGCTGGGATGCTGTTTTCCAAACTTGAGCGATATGTTGTTATCGCTTTGGACTTTTCAGATTCCTCAGTGCCATCGATCTTGGACAACAAGACGGAGAGTGTTCCATGGAGGCAATCTTCTTGGTCACTGTGGAATGCGGAACTGCAAGGATCAGGAACTAACAGTGTTCATCGTCATGGCTCACTTTAGGAATGCAGAGAGAGAGAGCAACTATTTGCGAGCCACTAGAGCTAATACAACTTCAGTTACAAATGGAAAATGCACTTCTGGGTTTTGGAGACCTTCCATAGAATTCATGTAAAACTCTTACTGTGAACAAGGAGGCAGATGATCACAGCAATCAAGTGGGCGGAGTTTAGGCACACGCTGATGGAGCTACTTGCTTTGCAACATCAAAGGCGTTGAAAACAAGAGCCAGTGTTGAGTCTCTTCTTCGTGTAGTTTAGACTCTTATCGCGATCGGGCCGACCCGACCCAGCCATGATTTACTAACCTGCCATCCAGCCCTACCGCTGAATGTTATTGCCAGTCGACGTTCAAGATAGATGAAGGCAAAGGCAATGGAGCTAAATAATGTGTCCAGGAACACACTACTGTAGAAAAGACAGTTTAACAAAGTTACTGTAGTTAAAATAGAGAAAATGCGGTAGGTAAGGGGCTCTCGTTCCGCCTGTGTCCAGGAACGGCCTCCAGCAAGAGGAAGAGGGTCATCTGCTGTCATCTCCGGCGCCAAACGGCGTTCCATCACTTTGCGTCGGGAGACACAAAAAGTCGCCTTCTGACGCAGGCGGCCGCGTCCTCGAGGAATGTTAACTCAAAACATCGAAACGAGCCCGTAGCACCTGAATCAAACCGACTGCAGTGTGCAGACTTTGATCTGGACAACTGCTTTACACCGCATTTTGTTTTCCCACCCTTCGCTTTTGGGCGCAGCATGTGAACGGCCCATGACCCGAGAGCCTCTCTGTCACTGAGCTGGACACAAAACAGGCCTTTCGGCTTGTTTCTTCCTTTAAAATCTCCTAAAGGGGTACACTAAGGCGATCCCACGTAAGAGTAGGCGACGGGCGAGAGGGGAGAGCCCCTCGACATGGCCTGATCCCCGCGGATATCCCGAGGCGCAGCCGTCGTTCCCGCAAACACATCTGGAAATCCGATCGCTCCTTGAAGTTTAACTCCTCCGCACGCCCATCATAATAAGCGAAGGAATGGGAACAGCTGAAGGTTGCTACGGGAGCATGCTGATCAAGACGGTCGAATCTAATGCAGAGTTTTTTAATAGAACCAAAAGCCAAAAATTGACGAGGATATCGATGTTGCACCCATATTTGGTGCTAAATGAAGACACTTCGATGATCATGCAGAAGGTTAAGGAGTCAATGGCCACCAACCATTAGCTTCCTTCAGTTCCACCTATCCTCACTAATGGCCAAGTTAGCCTAGTGGGACAAGCCCATGAAGCGGGCACACCTTCCATTCATGGAGTGGAGCCCCCAAAGGAGACACATTAGCAAGGAAACCTTACAATCGACGGCACCGCCTGCTTCAGCCTCCAAGCCGCATAACTTCACTTTTCAGAAGTCTTCCAGTCCGACATTCGCCACTACGACTCAGAAGAACAGGATTGGGCACTTTGAGTGTCAGGGACATGCCATCAAGTTTTGAACGTCTTAAACAAGGATGGAACCTTCTTGGAGATGAGGCTCTTCTCCAGCTTGATTCCTATGGAGTATCCAATTTTTAAAGACCGCGGAGCCAAAGAACGCAATTTGGTTTTACAGAGGCTATAGAGCTTCGAGTTGACTACTTCGGTTCCTACAACTTGGCTACATACCGTACTCCTAAGGTCTTAGACGCCTTCAATAGCTGTAAGAGATCCTCGGAATTTAGGGTCCTAGGAGACACAGAACAGAGATAGTGGTCCGGAAATCCAATTTCTGTCTCGACTACGCTCATGGGTTTCCTTCTTTGTAACCAGATGAACACTTCGTAGAGATGAGCGTAGAGAACTCCAAGTTTCGGAAGCTCCGAGGGGGGGGATACAAGCTTATCGAAATTTGGACTTTCCAAACATCAAGAGTCGGCCCCTTCCTTCTCACCACTTCCAAGACAAACACTTGGGACCGGCTACCCACGGATGCATATCCGAAGAACTTGGCATTTCGAATACGTCGCCGTGTCTCCGAAAACCCGGGCAGCCGCCTGGAGAGTTCTTTCCACCGTCGACGGCGACGACGCTGTTGTAAACCGTAGTCGCGGCTTGTTTATTACATTTTCGGGAGAGCCGAGGAGGGCAGAGGAGTGGGGGCCGACGGCGCCGCGCTCTGCAAGACGTTTTTGTCGCCGCCGGCCCGCAGGAAGTGCCGGCGGCCGCGGCGGTTTACACTTCGCCGTTTCGGAGCGCTTTCCGGGAAACAGCTGCCGGGCGCCGCCCCACCGGCTTCGTACAAAACCGGCGCCCGGCGCCTCGATCGTCACTCACCGGGTCTCAGCCTCGTCGCTTCAGCTCCCGAGAGCAACTCATTCTCTTCGTCTTCTTCTCCCAAACCGTACCCATCCATCGCAGCAGCCATGGCCTTCACGGACAACGAGAAGGACCCGGGATGGCAGTACCTCAAGCAGAGTCGCGAACAGATGCTGGCGGTTGGTTCTTATCACTTGTTACTCCCACCGATTTTGGCCCTGATTTTGCTCTTCTACCGTAATCCCCAAAAGGCTCCTCTCACTCCCCCAGCCGTGCCTTTTGGGTTCGAGTCTGACCACCGCTGCTTTACAGGACCAGTCCCGCCCCTACGACTCGAAGAAGAACGTCTGGATCCCAGACGCCGAAGATGGCTACGTCGCTGGAGAAGTCACCGCCACCAAGGGCGACCAGGTCACCGTGGTCAGCGCCCGCGGCAACGAGGTCACCCTCAAGAAGGAGCTCGTGCAGGAGATGAACCCGCCCAAGTTCGAGAAGACCGAGGACATGTCCAACTTGACCTTCCTCAACGACGCTTCCGTCCTGCACAACTTGCGTGCTCGCTACGCCGCCATGCTCATCTACGTAAGTCCTCAGAAACTTCTAAATCTAAAGTCTCCAAAACTGCCGCATTTTGGACTTTCATTAAGCCCTCCTGGGCAGCCCTAAACGATCTCTACGATCCCTTCGGCGCCGTCAATCACCGCCGTCGAGACTCCCGCGGGCAGCTGCCGCACATATGCAAATGATCGGCGCCGACGCAGTTTAAAGTAGCGCCGGGGGCACGGGCTACGGTAACCCAACGATCCAGCGAAACGAAATAAGCGAAAGGATCGAGTTACCGTACTCCACAGCCACTAAATTGAATGGAATCTCCTTTTTCTGGGCACGGGCTACCGTAAACTCTTGCTAATCCAGCTTCTTTCAGACCTACTCGGGCCTGTTCTGCGTCGTCATCAACCCCTACAAGCGTCTTCCCATCTACACGGACTCCGTGGCCCGCATGTTCATGGGCAAGCGCCGCACTGAGATGCCGCCCCATTTGTTCGCCGTCTCTGACCAGGCCTACCGCAACATGCTCATGGACCACGAGAACCAGTCCATGCTGATCACCGGTGAATCGGGAGCCGGTAAGACCGAGAACACGAAGAAGGTGAGGCTGAGCCTTCTGCCAAGCCCACTGACTTCCGCGCTTTCAGGTTATTGCCTACTTCGCCGCCGTCGGTGCTTCCCAGCAGGAGGCCGACTCGGGCGCCAAGCCCGCCGAAACGAACGAGAAGAAGGTCACCCTCGAGGACCAGATCGTCCAGACGAACCCTGTGCTCGAGGCCTTCGGTAACGCCAAGACCGTCCGTAACAACAACTCCTCTCGCTTCGGAAAGTTCATCCGAATCCACTTCAACAAGGCTGGACGTGTCGCTTCTTGCGACATCGAGCACTGTAAGTTGAACCTCATCCCTATGGCTCCATTCTGACCCTCTTCTTGCAGACCTGCTCGAGAAGTCGCGTGTCATCCGTCAAGCCCCCGGAGAGCGTTGCTACCACATCTTCTACCAGATCTACTCGGACCACATCCCCTCGCTGAAGAAGGACCTCCAGCTCGACCTGCCCCTCAAGGACTACTGGTTCGTCGCGCAGGCCGAACTGAGCATCGATGGCGTCAACGACAAGGAGGAGTTCCAGCTCACCGACGAGGCCTTCGACATCCTCAAGTTCTCGGCTCAGGAGAAGCTGGACTGCTACCGTCTCATGTCCGCCATGATGCACATGGGTAACATGAAGTTCAAGCAGCGCCCTCGTGAAGAACAGGCCGAGCCCGATGGAACCGACGAAGCCGAGAAGGCCTCCGCCATGTACGGCATCGCCGTCGAAGACTTCCTCAAGGCTCTGACCAAGCCCCGTGTCAAGGTCGGCACCGAGTGGGTGTCCAAGGGCCAGAACTTGGAGCAGGTCAACTGGGCCGTCGGCGCCATGGCCAAGGGTCTCTACTCCCGCGTCTTCAACTGGCTCGTCAAGAAGTGCAACATCACCCTTGACCAGAAGGGATACAGCCGCGACTACTTCATCGGTGTGCTCGACATCGCCGGTTTCGAAATCTTCGACTTCAACAGCTTCGAGCAGCTCTGGATCAACTTCGTCAACGAGAAGCTCCAACAGTTCTTCAACCACCACATGTTCGTCCTTGAGCAGGAGGAGTACGCCCGCGAAGGCATCCAGTGGACCTTCATCGATTTCGGTCTCGATCTCCAGGCTTGCATCGAGCTTATTGAGAAGGTAAGGACCTCTCCTTGACCTTCTCCTCTAACCTGTCCTCTTCCAGCCTCTCGGTATCATCTCCATGCTGGACGAGGAGTGCATCGTGCCCAAGGCCACTGACGTGACCCTGGCGCAGAAGCTGGTCGAGCAGCACCTGGGCAAGCACCCCAACTTCGAGAAGCCCAAGCCGCCAAAGGGCAAGCAGGCCGAGGCCCACTTCGCCATGCGGCACTACGCCGGCACTGTGCGCTACAACTGCACCAACTGGCTCGAGAAGAACAAGGACCCCCTGAACGACACTGTCGTCTCCGTGATGAAGCAGTCCAAGGGCAACGACCTTCTGCTGGAGGTGTGGAGCGACTACACGACGCAGGAGGAGGCCGCGCAGAAGGCCAAGGAGGGCGGCGGCGGAGGTGGAAAGAAGAAGGGCAAGTCCGGCTCCTTCATGACCGTCTCCATGCTGTACCGCGAGTCGCTGAACAACTTGATGAACATGTTGCACAAGACCCACCCCCACTTCATCCGTTGCATCATCCCCAACGAGAAGAAGGCCTCCGGCATGATCGAAGCCAGCCTTGTGCTCAACCAGCTCACCTGCAACGGTGTGCTCGAAGGTATCCGTATTTGCCGCAAGGGATTCCCCAACCGCACCCTCCACCCCGACTTCCGCCACCGCTACGCCGTGCTCGCCGCCGCTGAGGCCAAGAGCTCCGACGACCCGAAGAAGTGCGCCGAAGCGATCATGAGCAAGCTGGTCAACGACGGCTCGCTCAGCGAGGAGCAGTTCCGCATCGGTCTCACCAAGGTGTTCTTCAAGGCCGGTGTCCTGGCCCACCTGGAAGATCTCCGTGACGAGAAGCTGGCCGCCATCATGACCGGCTTCCAGGCCTACATCCGCTGGCACTTGGGCCTGATCGACCGCAAGCGGCGCATGGAACAGCGCGCCGGTCTCCTGATCGTGCAGCGCAACGTCCGCTCCTGGTGCACCCTGCGCACTTGGGAGTGGTTCAAGCTGTACGGAAAGGTCAAGCCCATGCTCAAGGCCGGCAAGGAAGCCGAGGAGATGGAGAAGCTCGGCGGCGAGATCAACATGCTCCGCGAGAACCTGGCCCGCGAGGAGAAGCTCCGCAAGGAACTCGAGGAGAGCTCGACCAAGCTGCTCGAGGAGAAGAACGGCCTGTTCACCAACCTCGAGAACACCAAGGGCCAGCTGTCGGAGACGGAGGAGCGCCTCGCCAAGTTGGAGACGCTCAAGCGCGACCTGGACAAGCAGCTCGACGAGCTCAACGACCGCCTTGGCGATCAGGAGGACCGCAACGCCGACGTGAGCCGTGCCAAGAAGAAGGTGGAGGCCGAGTGCGAGAACCTGAAGAAGCAGATCCAGGACTTGGAGATGAGCCTGCGCAAGGCCGACTCCGAGAAGCAGTCCAAGGACCACCAGATCCGCTCGCTGCAGGACGAGATGCAGCAGCAGGACGAGTCCATCGCCAAGCTGAACAAGGAGAAGAAGCACCAGGAGGAGATCAACCGCAAGCTCATGGAGGACCTGCAGTGCGAAGAAGACAAGGGCAACCACACCAACAAGATCAAGGCCAAGCTCGAGCAGACCCTCGACGACCTCGAGGACAACCTGGAGCGCGAGAAGCGTGCGCGCGCCGACGTTGAGAAGCAGAAGCGCAAGGTGGAGGGCGAACTCAAGATCGCCCAGGAGAACATCGAGGAGGGCCAGCGCCAGCGCCACGACATCGAGAACAACCTGAAGAAGCGCGAGTCCGAGCTCCACGCGCTCAGCAGCCGCCTCGAGGACGAACAGTCCTTGGTGAGCAAGCTCCAGCGCCAGGTCAAGGAGTGCCAGTCGCGCATCTCCGAGATCGAGGAGGAGCTCGAGGCCGAGCGCCAATCCCGCTCCAAGGCCGACCGTGCCAAGTCCGAGCTGCAGCGCGAGCTCGAGGAGCTGTCCGAGCGCCTCGACGAGCAGGGAGGCGCCACCGCCGCCCAGGTCGAGCTGAACAAGAAGCGCGAAGCCGAGTTGGCCAAGCTGCGCCGCGACCTCGAGGAGGCCAACATGAACCACGAGAACCAGTTGGCCGCGCTTCGCAAGAAGCACAACGACGCTGTGGCCGAACTGGGCGACCAGCTCGACCAGGTGCAGAAGCAGAAGGCCAAGATCGAGAAGGAGAAGGTGCAGGTGCAGCGCGAGGCCGAAGACATGGCCGCGCAGCTCGACGCCGAGACCTCGGCCAAGCTGAACAACGAGAAGCTGGCCAAGCAGTTCGAGCTCCAGCTCACCGAGCTGCAGGCCAAGGCCGACGAGCAGGGTCGTCAACTCCAGGACTTCTCCTCGCTCAAGGGCCGTCTGAACAGCGAGAACGGCGACCTGGCCCGACAGCTCGAGGAGGCCGAGAGCCAGATCAACAACCTGAGCCGCCTGAAGTCGCAGCTCACCAGCCAGCTCGAGGAGGCGCGCCGCAGTGCGGACGAGGAGTCCCGCGAACGCCAGACCTTCGCCGCGCAGGCCAAGAACTACCAGCACGAAGCGGAGCAGATGCACGAGACCCTCGAGGACGAGATCGAGTCCAAGAACGAGGTGCTCCGCCAGCTCAGCAAGGCCAACGCAGAGATCCAGCAGTGGAAGGCGCGCTTCGAGAGCGAAGGTCTGGTCAAGGCCGACGAGCTCGAGGAGGCCAAACGTCGCCAGGCGCAGAAGATCAACGAGCTGCAGGAGGCGCTGGACGCCGCCAACTCGAAGGTCGCCTCGCTGGAGAAGACCCGCTCTCGCCTGATGGGCGACCTCGACGACGCTCAGGTGGATGTGGAGCGCGCCAACGCTTTCGCCAGCCAGCTGGAGAAGAAGCAGAAGGGCTTCGACCGCGTCATCGACGAGTGGAAGAAGAAGACGGACGACTTGAGCGCCGAGCTCGACTCCGCGCAGCGCGACGCCCGTAACCTGAGCACCGACCTGTTCAAGATGAAGAACAACTACGACGAGCTCCTGGAGACGATCGAGGCGCTCCGCCGCGAGAACAAGAGCCTCTCGCTGGAGATCAAGGACCTCACCGACCAGCTCGGCGAGGGTGGCCGCTCCGTGCACGAGATGCAGAAGATCATCCGCCGCGTCGAGATCGAGAAGGAGGAGCTGCAGCACGCCTTGGACGAGGCCGAAGCCGCGCTTGAGGCCGAAGAGAGCAAGGTGCTCCGCGCCCAAGTCGAGGTCTCGCAGATCCGCTCCGAGATCGAGAAGCGCATCCAGGAGAAGGAGGAGGAGTTCGAGAACACCCGCAAGAACCACGCCCGCGCCATCGAGAGCATGCAGGCTTCGCTAGAGGCCGAGAGCCGTGGCAAGAACGAGCTGATGCGCCTGAAGAAGAAGCTCGAGGCCGACATCAACGAGTTGGAGATCGCGCTCGACCACGCGAACAAGGCCAACGCCGACGCGCAGAAGAACATCAAGAGCTACCAGGAGCAGATCCGCGAGCTCCAGATGCAGGTCGAGGAGGAGCAGCGCAACCGCGACGACGTGCGCGAGCAGTACCTCTCGGCCGAGAAGCGCGCCACGCTCCTCCAGTCCGAGAAGGAGGAGCTTCTGGTCGCCTGCGAGAGCGCTGAGCGCGCCCGCAAGCAGGCCGAGTACGAGGCCGCCGACTCCCGCGACCAGGCCAACGAACTTTCCGCGCAATGCAACTCCCTCAGCGGCACCAAGCGCAAGCTCGAAGGCGAACTCCAGGCCATCCACGTGAGTGTTCTCCCCCTTGAACCCAAGTCATCCTCTTCCGTTTAGGCCGACCTCGACGAGACCCTCAACGAGTTCAAGAACTCCGAGGAGCGCAGCAAGAAGGCGATGAGCGACGCGGCCCGCCTGGCCGAGGAGCTCCGCCAGGAGCAGGAACACGCCATGCACATCGACCGCATGCGCAAGGGACTCGAGGTGCAGATCAAGGAGATGCAGACCCGCCTGGACGAGGCCGAGGCTGCGGCCCTCAAGGGTGGCAAGAAGGTCATCGCCAAGCTGGAGCAGCGCATCCGCGAACTGGAGCAGGAGCTCGACGGCGAGCAGCGCCGCTTCCAGGACTCCAACAAGAACCTGTCGAAGGCGGACCGCCGCGCCCGCGAACTCCAGTTCCAGGTGGACGAGGACAAGAAGAACTTCGAACGCATGCAGGATCTGGTCGACAAGCTCCAGGGCAAGCTCAAGACGCAGAAGAAGCAGATCGAGGAGGCCGAGGAACTCGCCAACACGAACCTGCAGAAGTACCGTCAGCTGCAGCACCAGCTCGAGGACGCCGAGGAGCGCGCCGACGTCGCCGAGAACTCGCTCTCGAAGATGCGCGCCAAGTCCCGCTCGGCCGCTTCCGTGGCGCCTGGACTCCAGACCTCGCAGTCGGCTGCCGTGCTCCGCTCGCCCTCGCGTCTCCGTGCCAGCCACGACGACTACTAAGCTCGATACTCCGCTCCCTTTGTTATCCCCATTTTCTTTCTATCATCGCCGCCTGTTGAGCTCGGCTAGCTGAGTCCGCCCCAGATGATTCAGTAGGCCCGGGGGTTCATAGGATATCGTTTATAGTTTATGTGCCTTTACGAATTCGCTATTCCAAATGAATAAATACTTCAACTCATCCACTTGGCCCCACATCTCACTGGGATTACTATAGACCTGACTCTGGATTACTGTAGACCTGAGTTCCACTCCTTGCTTTGGATCCAGTCTCCAGGACCAGATTGGATTTACCGAACACTTCGAAGCAGACAATCTGCTCGGAGTGCTTTTAAAATTGTTGGAGCTTCAGTTCCGACCGAAAAACAAGCTCCCGGAGCCGTTCCACAGCTGTCTTCAAGGCATACGACTGAAGAATGTCCATGTAAAGCGCGATAGTTGAAAGGCGAAGCCAGACAGTAGGATGGAGACGAAGTGTGGCCCAAGCACGCCTACTCTGGTTCACAAGCAAGCGTACGGTACAGACACATGCGGTCATACTTCAACAGACGCGCGCGAGTATGTTTTCGATGACACACAACAGACATGTAAAAGTAAGGTCTTTATCGCACGGCTATAACAACTAGAAAATTAGTAGCAAAACAACTAATAACTGTAACTCATTGGGGAGAAAGCAGCGAGGATCTGGTTGATTTCTGCCAGGATGTAGGGTCGAACGGTGTGCTTAGCGTTCCGGAGGAACGTCGTGACGTACTCGGCCAGAATATCAGCTTCGGTTCGGTTCGACGGGAGCCCTCTGCCGAGGTTTCGGACATTGGCATTCAGCATCGAACAAAATTCGCTTCCCGACATCGACTGAAGTAAAATGAACAGTAAGAAAGCAAAATATTGGAGCGACCCACCAGGAACAAGGGAACCTGTGCCGGATGAGCGGGAGGCGCCACGGGACGGGGGATGGTCGGAAAGCATCGAAGGGCAGGAGGCTCCTGGGCAGGAGGCTCCTGGGCAGGAAGCTCCTGGGCAGGAAGCTCCTGGGCAGGAAGCTTCTGGGCAGGAAGCTCCTGGGCAGGAAGCTTCTGGGCAGGAAGCTTCTTGGCAGCAGGCTTCTTGACAGGAGGCTCCTGCATTGGCTTCTTCGGGGCCCTGCGAATGGCTTGGATGTTCTTCCGATGCTCCAGGACGGCCGCGGTTGGAAGTTGCTTAAGGCGGCAAGCACGGAACGGCTGCTGACGCTTCGGGGGGTTAGTAACTTCATACATGTTAGTAACCTGAAATTGAAAGACAATTGCGAAAACTGAATGCAAACGAGCGGAACGATGTACGCGTAACAAATACGAGCAAAACAACCGCCCAAGCATTCTCCGCCAAACGGGCATCGCAGAGAAATCAAACATCGTCTATATACTGTAGTCTGCCAGAGGCCGAAGAAGCCAGAGCACTCCAACACAACCAAGCTGAAGGTACTGAACTTCTCCGTTACATTTAGTAGCTGAAAACGCTCGGAAAATGCTCCATGACCGGCAACCTAAGCAACGTCGCATAAATACCACAGTCGCCCTTACGCGTCCCTGCTAAATTGTCTTTCGACACGATTGGTTTTGAACAAATGGTGGGAAGCCGCCTAAAGCTTCCAGAGATTGGAGCACTAGTGGTTTTGGGCGCCGGAGGTATCCGTTCGTTTTTGTTGAGGTTCAGGGGAAGGGAAGATAAGGCTGCGGTGCTCCTTCCATGAGGCGTGTGTACGGAGCTGTATCTCATTCTAAAATCGCTTTCGTTTTAAAATAGCTAAAATCGCAAGCCTCGAGTTTCGAGTTCTAGTGTTGAAACTTGCTCGCATGCAACTCTCTTTTTCTCCCTTTGCAGCTATACTGATGCTCTGCTTGAATGTCCTCGTATAGCTATGCTGTTAGTGGTCTTTCTGCTTCCCGTCTTCTGGTCTGCAGATCGGCTTCGCGAGATCAGAGGCCGCCAACTAACGTTGCGGATCGGCTTTCCTGTCTTGTCTTCCTGCTGCTGCCGATCTGTCTGGTCTCTGCAAGGCGGGGTCGTTTTCTCGAGGTTCGTCTGCTTGCACAACATTGCGGTCCTAGCGCGAGTACATTTCAAATCGTTCGAGTCGCGGGAGCGCGCGAAAACGGAGAGGACGAATCTTTGCGGAGTGGGCGGTGGCTGCTCCTCTTCCCCTACTTGTGTCCTGGCGCACGTGTTTACACATTTTTCGCGATTGATCTGTCTCCCTGGCGTCGCCTTCTTATTCCCACTTCTTTTCAGACGAACAATGTCTTCCACTGGTCGCGACAGTCCCGATGATCGCGAGAACCTCTACGCGGATGAGGCTGAAGAAGAAAACTTGTTCGGAGATGAAGGAGAAAACCTCTTCGACGATGAAGAGGAGGAAGGCGAGGATCTCTTCGGAGACAACATGGAAAGGGACTACCGCGAGCAACCCGAGTTGGACCGATACTCGGAAACCGGACTTGACTTGGACTCAAATGCTGAGG
This sequence comes from Steinernema khuongi, assembly GCA_016648015.1. Lineage (NCBI taxonomy): Eukaryota > Metazoa > Nematoda > Chromadorea > Rhabditida > Steinernematidae > Steinernema > Steinernema khuongi. Next base: position 26,643 of record JADLIF010001382.1, read on the forward strand.
AGCTGTCCATCGACGCTCGCCGCGCTGCCGAGCGCGAAATGGACATCCGGGACAATCGACTCTCCGAGGACCAGGTACTGTGTGTAATCGTTGGACAATTGATCATTTTCAACATTTAGTTGTTCTACGAAGAAGACGATGTGGGCCGGGAGACTCGCAGACGTCGCCCTCGTCCAGCCGAAGAAGCCGAGGACACGATGGAGATCGACGACGACACGGACGTGCCCATCGACATCCTGGAGAACACCCGCGGCCGAACGGTCCGCGACCACGTGAACGACGAGGCCGTTGCTCGCGAGATCAAGCGCCGCTTCAAGAACTTCCTGCGATCGTTCAAGGAAACCAGCAACTCCGGGAAAACGATCATCAAGTACATCAACGCCATCAAGCACTTGGTATCAGAAAATCGGGAGTCCCTAGAGATCGCCTACGACGATCTGGCCGACGAGAATGGCGAGCAGAATATCTGCTTCTTCCTACCGGAAGCACCTCTGGAGGTATGCATTGATTCCCTCTTCCTCTGGTGATTCATGCGGTTTCAGGTGCTCAAACTGCTGGATCAGGCCGCCACCGACCTCGTCTTCCACACTTTCCCGTATTACAAGCGCGTCACGGAACTTGTCAGGATCCGCATCTCGGGACTGCCTCTTGAAGAAGACATCAGGACGCTCCGCCAACTCCACCTCAACATGCTCATCCGGACCTGCGGAGTTGTCACCGTCACAACTGGAATTCTCCCTCAGCTGGCCGTCGTCAAGTACAACTGCACGGCCTGTTCGTCGATTCTGGGACCATTTGTCCAGCAACAGGACGAAGAAGTCAAGCCAACCACTTGTCCGTCTTGCCAGTCACGTGGCCCCTTCGAGCTGAACGTGGAACTAACGCGGTACCACAATTACCAACGGCTGAGTATCCAGGAAAGCCCCAACAAGATTGCCGCTGGCCGGTTGCCCCGCTCGAAGGATGTGATCCTCGTAGGAGACTTATGCGACTCGTGCAAACCTGGAGACGAAATTGTAGGTTCTTTGGTTTAGTCATCTTTTCATTTCATGGTACTGTTTAGATCGTCACAGGCGTCTACACCAATAGCTACGATGGATCCTTGAACGCCAAGATGGGATTCCCCGTGTTCCAGACGGTCATCCTCGCCAACCACATCGTAAACCGCGAGAAGGCCGAAGCCGACTCCTTGACCGACGAGGATCTGAAGACGATCAGAAACTTGGCCAAGGATCCGCAGATTGGCGAACGCATCTTCCGCAGTGTTGCTCCCGGGATTTATGGACACGACGACATCAAGCAAGCCATCGCCCTCGCTCTGTTCCGTGGAGAAGAACGAACCGGAGATGGTCACAGGGTCCGCGGAGATATCAACGTCCTTCTCTGTGGAGATCCCGGAACCGCAAAGTCGCAGTTCCTGCGCTACGCCCAGCACTTGGCCCCGCGCGCCGTGCTCACCACCGGACAAGGCGCCTCAGCAGTCGGTCTGACTGCGTACGTCCAGCGCCACCATCTGACTCGCGAATGGACGCTCGAGGCCGGAGCTATGGTCCTGGCGGACCGCGGAGTATGCCTCATCGACGAGTTCGACAAGATGTCCGATCAAGATCGTACGTCGATCCACGAGGCCATGGAGCAGCAGTCAATCTCCATCTCGAAGGCTGGTATCGTCACTTCCCTGCAGGCCCGCTGCACAGTTCTTGCGGCTGCGAATCCTATCGGAGGCCGCTACGACCCCTCAAGGACCTTCGCCGAGAACGTCGACCTGACCGAACCCATCGTCAGTCGCTTCGACATCCTCTGCGTGGTGCGCGACACAGTCGACACGCTTGAAGACGAGCGCCTGGCCGAGTTCGTCGTAGGCAACCACGTGAAGCTTCATCCGAATGCACCAGCTGAAGACAACGACGAGAACGCCCCGCCAAACTCCACTGGTTCGCAAGTGGAGCTGATTCCCCAGGCCATGCTTCGAAAGTACATCATGTACGCCCGCGAGAACATCCACCCGAAGCTGGATCAGATCTCGGACGACAAGTTCACGAAGCTCTACACACAGCTCCGAAAAGAAGCCGCCGCAACAGGATCCGTAGCTGTCACCGTCCGTCAAGTCGAATCGTTGATTCGCATGTCTCAAGCCCATGCCAAGATGCATCTGCGATCCTATGTGAATGATGACGATGTCGACGCGGCCTCGAGGATCCTCTTGGAGTGCTTCATCAGCACGCAGAAGTCCTCCGTGATGAGGAAGATGAGAAAGGTAGGCAACCCTCTTATTAAGTAGGTGAATATTCTTGTGTTTCAGAACTTCTCTCGCCAGCTCGCTTACAAGAGGGACAACAACGAACTTCTCCTGTTCGTTCTGAAGCAGCTGGTCAAGGAGCAGTTCAGCTTCGAGCAGAGCCGCCAAGACCGCAGCGCCGTCTTGAGCCACGTGAGCATCTCCGAGAAGGACTTCCTGGAAAGAGTATGGGCGCATCCTAACTTTGTATATACTAACCACACTTCTTTCAGGCGAAGCTTCTCAAGATAGAAAACCTGAAGCCATTCTATTCGAGCCGCATGTTCAAGGATCATTTCTCACTGGATGAGAGGCGCGCGACGATTGTCCACGCGCTGTTTGAAGACTGAACCTGTAATTCCACATTTTGCTTAATCTGTAATGATGTTTGCCTGATAAATCGATCTCAGCGAATGGTGTTAGTCCCAATCTTCCTACGAGTATTCACTCTTTTCGGAACTAAGGCCAGGTCGACGGGCGGGTTGTGCATGGAAGGCGGTTCTGAACGTGGACAGAGTGATGCGCCAGGCATTTAGGTCATCCAGTCCAGAAGTAAGGCCACGTTTTGAGCCGACGTCAAGAGGATAACAATGGAGTGTACTGCACTACTTTTTGTGGATAGTACTTCAATGGTGTGACGCAGTGTGGCGATCCTCTCTTCGATTCGAAGCACGCTAGTTGCTCTTGCGACAATTACCCGCCACGTGTTTCCTGAAACTTCTACCGTAACCAGCAAATTGTTCGAGACAGCTGACTGCTCTGTCATCGCGGCCTAGAAGACACAACTTTACGGTCTGGACTCGTCTTTCTGTCTGTCTGCTTCTTGTCTGTCTGTTGTCGTCTTTCCGAAGCATTCCATGGATGCTGAATTATACGCGTTCTGGACTGAATTGCGTAGATTTAGGGTGCCGGGGCAAGCGGCGATTCCGGAGGGGCAATTCTATATAATGTTTTACATTTTGTTTGGCATTTTTCGCGCAATTTTTTTCTGATCTGACCGCCCCTCATTGCATTCCAGATTTCGAATCGTATGTCAGAAGTCATCCTAGCGCTCTGCTACGGAGGTGGGAAAATAGGCGCGGCCTACTATGAAGAGGACATCAAAACGATTAGGATACTGCACGACGTGTCAGAGGAAGGAGACTTCTCTGTTTTGGTGGCATGTAAGTGGATGTAAGATGGATGACATGACAACCTTCTTTAGTGCTAGAGCAAGTGAATCCAACACAAGTACTTGCCTGCAGCGCTCAAGACATATCCCTCCTGGCTTTTCTGAACCAGATATGCGAATCAGAAGAGGAAGAGGGCCAGTCAACAACACAAGAGTCCAGTGCTGAAGAGCAGGAGGAAGAAGACACAACGGAGGTGGCGGTCGTGCTGAACGATGATGAAGACTACGAAAACCCCCACATGAAATTGCACTTGCTGCCGAAAACAGAATACAGTGAGTTACTCCTATTTTTTAAAAATATTTTCGTATCTTGCTTAGGGTACGAAGACGCACAGAAGAGGATCCAACTACTGTTCCTTGGCGAGTCCAGCAGCGTAGCCGAAAGCAAGCTCATTACCTCGTTTCGAGTCGACCTGGGCTACGAAAATATGATCCGCTCTTTCGGCGCTCTTCTGAAATACATGGACAGGAACAGGATTGGCGTCGAGTACGAACACGTGGACGTGAAGACCCCAGTTTCTTCCATCAAAGTGTTTACAATGTAAGGAGCACTTCCACTTCATACCTGTAAAAAGCATCTTCAGTGAGGGCATGCTCGACATCGACAGAACGACCTTCGCCGCACTTCAAATATTTCAATCAGATTACCATCCCTCAGCTGGGAAGCTCGCCTCCTCATTCAAATCCTCCACCAAAGAAGGAGTGAGCATCTTCAGGATTTGCAATAGATGCCGTTCGGTCCCCGGGAAGAAGCTTCTCCGCAGATGGTTTGAGAGACCGACCACGAACAAGAGCATTCTGATTTCCCGGCAACAAGCTATCTCCTACTTCATCCAAGATTGCAATATGGAAGTCACACAATTCCTCTATGCAAAACTGAAGCACATCAAGAGCTTGAGAGGAATCTTAACGCGGATAAGAGGAGGAACTGTATCTACAAACGACTGGAAGAATTTATACCTGGTTTGTAGTCCTTATCGTCACTGTAAACCTGCTAATAATTGCAGACATGCTGTCACATGGTCCAGATTAGCGAATTCTTGAAAGGCCGCCAAGTAAAATTGGACATACTGGACGAACTGCTACCCTTCTGCAACGAGAAGCTGGTCGCTACTACGGCGATGTTGGCAGAAATTGTTAGATTGCCTTTCAAGAAGCTTCCATTCTGTTGTAAAACATTTCAGATCGATTTTGAAGCTTCCGCGAAGGAGGATAGGTTCGTCGTGGCCAAAGGTGTCGATGCAGAGTTGGATAAAAGTAAGTGCTGGGCTAAGGCGACGCAGTGTAACGGCATGATCGTAGGCAAGGCAATACACGAGCAGCTCCCTGAAATTCTGACCCGGATCGCTGTCGAAGAATGCCGCAATTTGGATATCGTCTCCTGTTCCGTCGGATACATCCCGGTGATTGGCTTCCTGCTCAGTGTCCCGGTCGGGGTCTCCATCCCAGAAGGTCAAGATTTGGAGATGGTGTACTGCACAGACGAGGTTGTAAACTTCAAGAGCCCGAGGATGCAAGAGTTGGATTCCCAGATTGGTGACATAAAACCGATTATTATGGACATGGAGCGCACAATAATGCTAAGGTAGGCAAGCTTATTGAGTGCTTCTTAACGAACCTCGTTTAGGATTCAAGCGAAGGTCAACGAAAGGTCCGGCGCCATCTTGCGAGCCGTCCACGTCATGGCAGTCATCGAATCACTGATATCCCTCACCATAGCCGCACGGGAGTACAATTGGACGCGCCCACTGCTTGTAGATCACCCAGTCATCGATGTCGATGGCGCCCGGCATCCAATATCGGAACTGATGTCAGAAAAACCATTTGTGGCCAACCCAATTAAATCGGGAGGGGAGTCGAGTAAGGTGAAGCTACTAACGGGTCCGAACGCCTCCGGGAAGAGTGTCTACTTGAAAATGGTAGGCTTGGCTGCTCCTAAACTACAAATTAATACCGTTTTAAGGTCGGCATAATAGCCTACATGGCACATATCGGAAGCTTTGTTCCTGCCGATCGGGCGGTGATGGGCCCTATCAACCGGATTCTAACTCGTATGTACACCATTGACAATGTACTTGACGGGATGTCGACCTTCGCCAAGGATTTGAATCAGATGTCCATTGCCCTTCGAAGAAGCAACGGCTTCTCGCTTGTAATCATCGACGAGTTCGGAAAAGGAACGATTACGGTATGTGCGAGGCTGCTCCTTTATCTACTTCTTTCGTCCTTTAGGAGGTTGGGCTTTCTATTCTGGCGTGCACTCTGAACTACTGGCTTGCGAAGGGGAAACAAGGCTGTCCACACATCTATGCAAGTTCCCATTTCCACGCCCTTCCAGAATTGCTCGAGTACAGTGGGAATATCTTGACTTATCACGTACGTCTACTTGATCGCTCATCCTCTAATCGCAATTTTGTAGACGTTAGAAGTAGTCAAGCACGGCGAGAGATTAGAATTTCTCTACAAGCTGGTCAATGGGATGATTGACTGTTCTTATGCCTCGTATACCGCAGCCCAAGTAGGCATGGATAAGGCCATCGTTAGCAGGGCTGATGAGGTTAGTAGAAAGATCAGTTCGTACCTAATGGAACTTATAGGTGTACAACTTGCTGCGGTCAGGAAAGACCCTGGAACACGTGCTTCCATGCGATTACGACGAACAAGAAGTCAACGGAGAGATGGCGCGGCAGATGGAATATCTGCTCTCAGATTTTATGTCTTGGGATCTGGACGAAGACCCCAAAGGGTTTTTAGAACTCTCTAGGACGGTGCTCTCCGCAGAGCCCAATTTCAATGAGACGTGCTCAATAGGGTACAGTTCTGATCCGCGAGATGTGTCATATGATGCGTATTTTAGATCGCCGGCGTACTCTGTGGACTTCTGTGCTCGACAACGAGCGACACAGCTTGCGAACGCATCGCAACAGCACCGAGAAGCCTCCTGTGAACCATCTCAAGAACCTTCTGCGCGGTCCAGAGACCCAGTAGTGTCCTTTGGAACAACCCAGGATTTACCTGTACGGCTCTCCCGGGCAGCGTCTTCTGGACAAGGTACTACGTTGTTTTAGTAACGTACAGATTTTATAAGACATAAAATTGTTATGAATATTCACAAAGTATAGTGCTTTCCTGTGCAGGTCGAATCTAAAAATTCGATTCTACATGGGGCTTTTAAGGCAGTGTCCAATCTTATCACTTTTTTTGCTGTTCAAAAAACTGGCATTAGATTTGAAGAAGATTGAGAGAAAAGTGAATATTTGTACAGTTTGTAAAAGCCTGTAGCGCAAACACTTAAATCTGAACCCTTCAGGACAAAGGAACCGAGACGTCTCCTCAACACCAATTCCAGAAACTTCTTCTCGACGAATCCGCGAGTTGTCTTTCGAAGCATCTCGAGAAGCCTCCTCAGTCGCAAGCCGACATGCCTCCTCAGGGCCGTCTCAGAATATCTCTGCAGGGAAATTAGGAGGATTCTCATTAGAACATAGCCGAGGAACTTCTTCAGAACAAGACCGAGAAGCCACTTCAGACCAGAGGGATCGAGGATGCCGCTTCGAACCGTCCCAAGGAGCCGCTCGTGGACAAGCAGACTCCTTCAGATTAACACGAGAAGCCTCCACAGTACTGTCCCACGAAACCTCGGCAAGGCACATGGACGGAGGCTTCTCCTTTGGACATAGCCGAAAAGACTCTTCCGGACAGAGGAACCAAGATGCCCGCTCTGTGCCAATCCAAGAAGCTTCGTCCAGTCGAATACGTGGAGGTCTTTTCGGACCATCTCAAGAAGCCTCTTCAGGGCGAACTAGCGGAGAAGCCTCTTCAGGGAAAAGGGGTCGAGTATCTCTAGGATTGACCCGACGTTCTCTTGGGCCAATCAGAGGATTCTCCTCCGGATCGTCCCAACAAGCCTCCTCAAGGCCATCCCAAGAAGTCTCCTCCGGACAGATAAACCAAGAAGCGCCTTCTGCACTAATGCAAGAAGCTTCTTCCGCCCGAATCCGTGGATTTTCTTTCGGAGCATCCCGAGAAGCCTCCTCAGGACCGTCCCACGAAACCTCGGCAAGGCAAATGGACGGAGGCTTCTCCTTTACACATAGCCGAGAAGACTCTTCCGAACAGAAGAGCCAAGATGCCCGCTCTGTGTCAGCACAAGAAGCTTCTTCCGGCCGAATCCGTGGATTTCCTTTCGGACCATCTCAAGATCCTTCGTCGGAGAAAAGGGGTCGAGTATCTTCAGGATCCTCGCGACCCTCTTTCGGGCCAATTCAAGGATTCTCTTTTGGACCATCGCAAGAAGCCTCCCCATTGCCATCTCAAGAGATCTCTACAAGGGAACTGGACGAAGGCTTTGCTTTTGGACGAACTCAAGAAGCTTCTTCGCAGCACATCAGCCGAGACGCCTCTTCCGAGCAAAGGGACCGAAGATTCCACTTTGGACAATCCCAAGAAGCCGCTCTAGAACAAGCAGACCACGGATTCTCCTTTAAACTAACCCAAGAAGCCTCTCCCGGAATAATGCGAGAATTCTCTTTCGGATTATCCCAAGACGACTCTCAAGGAGGAACGAACCGCGAATTTCCCTTCGGATTAACCCAAGAAGCGTCCTCTGCGCCACTCCAAGCGTTCTCCTTTGGACTATCTCAAGAAGGTCCTTTGGGTCCAATCAGCGGATTGTCTTTTCAACTAACTCAAGAAGCCTCTGCCAGATCTTTGGCGCAAGAAGCTTCTCAAGCTCGATCGGAACCGGAGGACTCTGATGTTGTGCCAGAGACACAATAATAAGTGTTGCATGTAATCTAACGTGTTTTTCGCTGTTGCATGATGTTTGTGGTAAACTCCGAGCATCGAATCAGAAGTGTGTGTCCTATATGAAGAGTGACTTGAAAACGTTCCTTGCGTAAGTTGATTGGGTTAGGAATGGTTTTATCTTCTTTGGAGTCCTGCAGAGTGTCTAGACCTTGCCTAATCCGCGTTTAGCCGTTTGCTCTTTGCACTTTTGCTCATTTGACGTTATCGGTCTCACTCGGAGCTGTGCTATTACAAAACACGGTTCTTCTCAGAATCAAGCGATACTAACACGTTCTGTGCAACACATTTGGGCCAGGATAAGAAGAGACAGATCTCCGAACTCACGTTCTTGGAGTTGGCGTGGCGCGCGGTCTCGGTGGTCTCCACGGAGCGCGACTTGCGGATGCTGAAGAGGCCTCGCTTCGCTGGCTTCGAGTCCATGGAGTCGAAGGCCTTGGCCATCTGGCGGACCGAAGGGTTCCGGGTCGAATTTGATACCAACAGCCATCCTTTCTTGACCCTTCCCCACCACAACTTAGGTTCTAACTTAAGGTGCATACTCACTCGCATGGTCGCTTACAACGTAAACCAGTGACGTCGATCCGTAATTGAAATGCCCGGTCCGTACCGCGACGGGCTGACCCGCAACGATTGCTTATGTAATTCAGCGTCTTTGGACAGTTGATGTCTAATCCGACTCGGACCAGAACTGGCGGACCAGAGCTGGCCGGTTTATATCATGACCGTTTGTCTCCCCACAACTGTGAGAGAGCGCAGCCAAAGAGGGAAAATGGATACATGAAAATTCGGATTACGGTACACACAGAGCCCTGGGCAGGCAACATAAGCTTTAAACAAAGGTATATGTAGGACAGTGAGGATGAAATGAGAAAAGGCATCTGATCTCGCAACGGAAATCCTCTGCTGAACACTATATTCTCGTGTTATTCCAGTGTAAATCGTTCATGTAGCATATACCAGTGATGGCACGGTTCCCGAAATCAGCGGGACCCGCACCCGAAATCACAAAAATTCCAATATCACTGTAATGCGTGTAAATTTCGCTTCGAGTTCTAGGGGAAGCCGTCGATGACGTGGGCGGGAACAGCCAAAAAGATGAGAAATCCTCTCTCAGACTGCACGCAAGTACACACAATGTTACTGGCAACTGCGGGTATGAACATGCGGGTACGGGTATACCCGGAGTTTCGCGGGACCCGCACCCGAATATATACATCCCTGGCTACTGACCCTTAATAGCCTCATTGTGACAATAAGCTTCATCTAAGTGGCCACGGGAGAAATGTATATCTACTGGAGTCAAAGTAGGATCCACATCGATTAAACCCACATTAACTTAGGATGGCTGGAAAGCTCTCCCAGACACAGATGAACCTGAAAGGGTATCGACTGCGATGTAATGTCGCCGTCCGTAAAACAAACGCGAGCCTCGTCGCGTTGTTCCTCTTCCGCCCGCACAGTTTATCGTATCCAGAAAAGCGAAGGTGAGCTTCTGAACAGTGTCCCCCACAGACGCTTCTTTCCAGCCAGAAGAGGGTCCAGGGCTGGAGGTGGCCCCCTCAAGCCACATGATAGAATCCGCCGAAGAAGTCATCCACCCGACTCTCCGGCACCACAAGAAGCGTCGATGTCCTGTCCTACACCCAGTAGAGCACAGTATCCCCCACCCGGATGCGGATCCTTCGTGCCAGGACCAGGGCTTCCCGTCGAGACCTTCTACGAGTGACGTCTCCCGACGCGATACACGTACGTCTGTCTTGCGTCTGTCTACCGACCGTGTGTAGACTGTGGCCTCGAAAGGGTGTCGGGTGAGCTTGCACTGCTGAATCCGCACTCGGTGCTCTTCCTGGATCGTCGTCTTCTTCAACGCAAGCATCATGGACATGGCAACGGAACAAGACTGGCAGACCGAACGCTTTGGGA
>JADLIF010001383.1:0-41021 GCA_016648015.1 Steinernema khuongi
AGCGGCCAGAATAGGGGTAATCGATAGCGCTGAACACGATGCACAGGGTTTCAGAGCGCGCCGAGGCCTAGAACACCGCCTAAGGGCGATTTTCCAGAGAAGAAGTCTGCGAAGAGCGGTGTGAGAGAGCGCAGACGAGCAGAGAAGAAGTCCGCGAAGAGCGGTGTGAGAGAGTGCAGACGAGCAGAGAAGAAGTCTGCGACAAGCGGTGTGAGAGAGCGCAGACGACCAGAGAAGTCTGCGAAGGTTCTGCGCGGTTCTGCGCTGTTCTAAGCCTCTGCGCGCTCTGAATCCATGTGCATCGTGTTCAGCTCCATCGATTACCCCTAAAACGACCCTTCCAAGGACTTTGGATTCTGGACCCGATTCTATAAAAACAATGATGGTACCATCATGGTTTTTTCGGTTTTCACCGAAAATCCGAATTCCTAAAAGCGGCCAGAATAGGGGTAATCGATAGCGCTGAACACGATGCACATGTTTTCAGAGCGCGTAGAGGCTTAGAACACCGCCTAAGGGCGATTTTCCAGAGAAGATGTCCGTGACAAGCGGTGTGAGAGAGTGCAGACGAACAAAGAAGTCTGCGAAGGTTCTGTGTGGTTCTACGCCTTGGCGACCTCATGTCGCAAATATTCTCCGCCATTAAAATGTAGCAAAGGGAAATGGGTAAAAACAGCGTAAACACTTGATTCAAGGAAAAAGAAAAGTTGGGACAGCAGCGGGATTCGAACCCGGACTGACCGTTTGCTAATCGAAACACTTGCCACTATACCACACGATCACCGCTCCTCAACCTTTCGCAACCGGACTTACCATCGCTGTCGTTCAAAAGCAAAAGTTTTTTGGTTCCGTAGGTAGGAAATGTTGAGTTAGGGCCGCTCTCGCTATGTGCGCTGTAATACTTACGCCTAGGACTATCATTCACACCAGGTTTCGTTAAAATCTCAGGCGGACACTTGGGAATATTTACATGTTAGTCAGTTTCCAGTTGCGTGGTTGATAAGAAGAGTTCTGCTTTACTGGATCGTTGAATTTACGTCCTTGCCTGTTTTCACTAGTAAACTCTGGGACTGCAGATCAAAAGATGAAATAACCTGTGCTCCCAAAAGAGCACAGTATAGTACAGTATTTGAATTGACCGCACTGAGAGGTGGTACAATATGTCACGGGACGATCCTTTATCTGATATCAAAGCTGACTTTTCTAACGTGATCTTTCGCCTTACTGTTGAAATAGAGTGATAAGGAGGACAATCGATGGAACCGATTCGATAGAGTTGGCATGGAAGCAATGATTCGGAACTGCTTTCTGGACTCAAAGTAGTGCTCTCTAGCCATCTTCTGTATCTGCTCCTTGAATCTTTCCAGAGATCGGAAGAGGCTCATAAAGAGCTCGTAAAGTCCCCCGTTAATCTTCGACACTTAAAACCACACCACAGCTGCAGCTGTGAATCATCAAAATACGTTCCTGTTTTTCATTTCTGGATATCCTTATTCCCATTCCCAGCGCTGATTTCTTGCTCCCAGCTCCGAAAGTACAGTTTCGTTCCCAACGACTTCCCCACGCTCACATTCCAACCGTTTACCGCACGACCGGAACACACCACAAACTATAGGAAAGCTGATCTCTAGAGCGCTGCTATATGCTTTGACCGCTCGCGCCTGCAGATCAATTATACTTTCCGCCTGCCCGATATGGACAGACTAAGTGCGTTCAGTTCTCTATTCCAGAAGATCCCAAAGTACACCTTCTGAGAAAGAATTGCATGGCATTAGATACCACAAAGTGCTGGGGTGATGGGATTCGCCCTTTCCTGTGCACCGGAAGTGTACTTGACTCATCTTAAACGACTCTCGTAACGTTATGCTTCAAGAATGCGCCGATTTCCGAGCATCCGTCCGCCAACTGCTCATGCGCTCACCTGTCGACGATGCGGTTTCATTTTTTCGCTGTTTTGAAGAGTTTCCAAGAACGAGTTCAAAGATAAATACACTTGTTGTAAATTTTGATTTAAAGCGAATAACATTGGATGGACAAGACTGAGAAGTCTGACGATAGGAGTACCCATCAATCTTGGCGCTGTGTAACAAGTTCCATCCCATCGAAGTGGAAATCATAATACTTGGGCAGCCCTTTGACCCTTGCTGCGCGCAGAGCGCAAAGAACGATCAACTCTGGATGTTAGGTCCGCTTCCTTGTTGGCACGTCTCTGCGCGTGGTAAACGACCGGAAACCGCTGGACACTTTGTAGCCGTTTAATTGACCAAACACATAAATATTATCGGAATCTGGCGCTCTGCGACCCGGCTCCGTGGAATATCCGCTGCTGGCAACACGTAAGTTGCGAAAGCGCTGACGTCAACTGCGCGAATATGTCCTCATAGTGCCGTCGCGCGCTCGGAGTTCTCGCACCCGCCCGTCATCGCCGCCGCCGCCACCAGCCAGTCCCGTTAGCTCCCAACGCGCTTGGCAACAGCTCAGCAAAGAGTAAAGAACGTCTCGATTGGGTGGAGCCGCCACTTCCCCACGGGCTTCACTCCGCACTGGGAAGTCTCTCAGTCGGCCAGCGACTTCTCTGCACTGATCGGCGGCGTGTGTGGCCGAGGTCCTTGTTCTGTCCCTTCCTGACACCCGCCCCTTCCACGACAAGCTCCTGAAATCTCCCAAGTGACCTGCAACAGTCTCCATTTCCTCCTAAATTGGGACAAGTGTCCATCTTCCCGCCCTACACGAAGTTCCCCAGTCTCTTTCAAAACGCGGAAGCAAACATCTGTCAACAGCAACACTCCATCGGTCTTATCGGTCAGAATTCGGAAAAGCGGCCAACAACAAAGACGATCCCCACGTGCCCCGAAAGCGTGTGACTCACACCTCTGGAACTCGGTCCCCTCTCCCCCTCCGACCCTGCAATCCTGCAAAACGCATTGTCTCGCTGCAGAAACCTCTCCCTCGCCGTTTGAAGAAGGCGTCACGCTGATCAGCAATCTGTGCGCCCCTCTCCGTCGGTCGTCGCTGTCGTGCCCCTTTGTTACTACTGCTGTTGCCAGCCGCCGCCGATTTTGCTGCGGGCGATTGTATCACCGCAAAAAATCACCCTCGCTGACATCATCCGCGACCGTCGCCCGCCACCGTAGCGGAGCCGCAGCTGCCCTCGCCTCCGTCACTCGGAGAAGATGCGCGTGATCGGGAAGGTGAACGCCGACCTGCAGATGATCTACACGCCGGGCCAAGTAAGTTTGCCTCAGAAAGCGATCCTTATCGCGGGAGTGCGCCACGAGTTTCACGTGCCTCTCTCGTACTGTTGGCCCCACCTTCTTGAGGTCCTTTCGTACAGTGCGCGGCCCTTATCCGTGCACTTTGAACTCGCGCTGTGGACTTTTTTTGCGCCCGCTTATCGATTACCGCGCAGACGGCGCCCCAATGTTGCAGTTTCCGCGTTATGCAATCTGTTTGACGCGAGAGCAGCCTTGGATAAGGGGTTCACGGCTTTGCACGCTTTTTATAGCATCGCGACAATTAGAGATACCTGTTTGCGCCGTCGTCCGACGGTTTGGAAGTAACCTTGAGGGTCGTCACCTTTAGGCAGGCATGAATGAATGGAGTGTGATGATTCCGATGAATGGGGATCTTACGTTGGCCGAAAAGTTTTTGCAAGTTGCGGTGAGTGCCAGCTGGCAAAAGTGTACACAACTTACGAGCCTAAAGATGTCCGTAATTGCAGCTTTTGCGGGATCGTCTTACCACGGCAGATCTTGTTTTGCTACTTTTCCTATCCTCATATCATATTCCTTCTTCAAGTGTAGGCGTCAATGAGTTTTTTGTTATTCTTTTTCATCCTACTTTTACTAGCCGCTTCCTAGTTTATGCCACACCAAAAGGAAGATGACGATCGGATTTTAACCGATTTCTGATCACTGATCTCCCTACATCTGCTCCCTTGAAGGTCAACTGCCCGTAGCTGCACTTCTCGGATCAGAGATAAGCTGCCTTCAAGTCTGTTCGTTTCCTTGTGGAGGGGAGGCCGACATTTTGCTGTGCACTAGATGTTTGTTGTTTGATTTTATCGTTGACCAGGTCCGGAATACATATTTCATTACCCAAATTGAATACATAAAGTAGATGGACATATTTATGAAGATGTACTTTATGCATCGCCGTGATCTAAGGGCTCCTAGTCTTGCTCCAAGTCTTAAGTGCATATCTATCCATCTTATAACACCCTTTTCTTTCGATATTAATCTCTAAACATTTCGATTTCCACGTGCAGGCCTATCGTTCCAAGAGTCAAAGATTATCTCTATTTATATCAAATAAGCTTTTAAACGTCGTCTTAGGCTCTTCCTCCCTATTGCCCTACAACACACAAAATACAGGATCCGGTCATGTTTGTTCCGCTTCCCTCTCCGCCCTATCGATTTTCCCCATCTTCAAACACGCAAGTTCGATGTACTCTCCTGCTACGATTGATCGCATTCCCACATTGATTTATGTGTCCGAGGCGTATTTTTCGTCATCGCCACCCGGGCTGCTGAATTTAGTTTGTGTCTGCGTTTCTTGCTCCTCGTGCCATTAATGATTTGTGTGTTATGGAAGAGGCAGCTCTTTGCTTCGAGGAATTGATCGATAGTTCCGACAGAAGGTGCTGAAATGTGGGTGTTCTTTGAGCTCATGATACAGGACGTTGGGAAACTCCCCACGCGCTTATCAGAGCTTCAGAGCTGCAGAGACTCTTTCCGCAGTTCGCAATTTCAAACTCTCTCTCACTGGAACCTGAAACCCACTGCTACTCGCATCACTCCATCGCGGCTTGTCTTATCTTTACTTATCGTTTCCGTTATGCTCACAAACCAATTTTCGCCAATCGATAACCATTTCCAATTCTGCAGACCCGCCATCATTTCGGACCTATTATTAGATTTGTTTCACGCTATTCCATGTGAGAAACATGTGTGGAATAACACCATTGTACGCCTCTTTCGCAGCACCACTCCGTCACATGCCAGTTTCAGCTCCTAGCATCCAGGGACTTTTTTCATTTCATTCGGATTTCCATATCGATTCGGGTCTGCAGGACGTCAAGTGCATTTGGCTAATTATTGCGGTCGAGTGCCTAATTCGCGGATAAGTACGGGCGCGTAGCTCCGGGAGAAGTCGAGCAAACCAAAAGGGGAGGCCTTCTTTTTTGAGGTTATCTCCTGTGAAGGTAGATGCGTACGGTTATACTTCGACGTGGGAACATCGCAAAGGGTGGTTAGGTTCTTTAGGTGACTTTTGAGTGTGACATAAGAACAATATTAGATATCCAATGACTTGTTGGGTGATTAGCTAGAGAAGCTAGCACAACTTGAGCAGTGTGACAACTGACTTAATGAGTAGCTGCTGTAAGTTTTACGATCCTGCATCTTTCAAGACAAATGTTTCAATGAGATGATCATGGTAAATTAACAACCACAACCGCTAGGTGATTCTTTGGACAATTTTTAGGATAATGATAAATTAAAGTTCCATCAGAATGTTGTAATAGATTTGAAGTCCAAGATACCAGCTTGGACGGTCTCCTTCTTCGCTTTCTTTTGATCTCTAGCTTCATCCAAAAAAATTAATCGTGCTCAATATCTTTTTTTTGCAAGCGTTGAGACTACAATACTGCGAGAGTCAAAACCAATCAAAACATCGCGTGAGTCAGCGGTCGTTTCGTCATTATATGACCAATTTAACGCCTGCATTTCCGGCAATTTGACTAATCCACATTTGGCAATCTACGTTTGACCTCTGATGCTGAGCGGCTGAGTGACACGAATCCTTCTGACAGGAAGTCATATCAATTAATTTTTAGTTTTGAAACATAAAAATAGCTGTTGCCCCGTGAGTGTTTCCACAGAAATCATATGATCGGCACTTTGAAAGCAGTGACCCTATTACAAATCGACCTCTGCCTACATGTGCAACCCATTTAAGTCTTTGGACTTATAAAAACACTATGCACTACTGCAAGGGATACGCTTTTGCAAAATCCCAGTGCAAGAGGCCAGATGGACCAATTGGGTGATTATGGCTTTTTGCGTATGTGAGATTTTTTCTGTAGGCGCTTTACAATTGCAGAACGAGGCGTCCTTGTTCTCTGAAACACATCCTACTTCATGGAATTGCCAATTATTCCCAGGAACAGTTCAGGGAAATTTTCTGATATACCGAACGTGTCTTATAGAGTGCAAAGACACGCTTTTGTGTAACATAGACAAACACCATTATTAGGGACCTTTTTTCCAATATGGATCCCAGTGAAGCGAACTGATCAGCTGCTTCTTAACCTTGTCTTCACAATAGGTGGTAGTTCATGCCGATTTTGGCTTCTCACATCTACTTTTGCAACCCAATAAACGCCTCGTGTCATTATGATATGCCAAAACTAATAGAGGAACAGTCTCTCCTCTCTTAACCATTGGTAGCGCCCACCAGAGCCTCTTTAACAGAAAAAGATCCATCAATCTCATCAAGCGGTGAGACATCCTTTGCGAAATATGACCGTTTTTATGCCACTAATTCTCGTGGAATTGGATCTTTGACTTATGTTGCCTATGGCGAATGAGACGCTGCAGCGATGATTGCGTGATTATGGCCTCCGTGCAGATCGCCCCTCTGAACGCACCAAACATCTCGTCGCAACCTGTTTTCCGTCATTCCACCGTAAATGCGCTGCATTTAGGACATCTGCTACTCCAACGGCGAGATGGCTTCGCGCGACTGTATTGCCGAGGATGCGTGCCAACTCATCGGAAACACTCCGATGGTCTACCTGCGCAAAGTCGTCGGGAACGCGCCCGCACGCGTCGGTGAGTGGACTGACCGTAACTGGTTTACTGTAGTTCTAGCTGCAAAATGCGAGTACATGAACCCCGCCTGCTCGGTGAAGGACCGAATCGGCTACTCGATGATCCTTGAAGCCGAAAGACAAGGACTCATCCGAGCTGGAGTGACGACTCTGATCGAGCCAACGTCAGGGAATACGGGAATCGCCCTGGCTTTCGTCGCCGCCGTCCGCGGCTACAGCCTCGTCTTGACAATGCCTGCCTCGATGAGCGTTGAGAGGGTAAGTTGGTACAACAGATAACTTATGTATAGAACTTGAGAACAGCGTTTCCTGTTCTCTGGGTTTGGAAGATGCTGGAAGAGAGCAGCCCAGCGCATTATCCCTACGTGACTTGTTTCAGCGTACACTGCTCAAAGCCTACGGCGCCGAGGTGGTGCTTACAGAACCGAGCTTGGGCATGAAAGGAGCGATCGAAAGAGCGCAGGAACTTGCCGAGAAGATTCCCAACGCCTACATCCTCCAGCAGTTTGAAAACCCTAGCAACCCCAAAATCCACTACAACACAACTGGTCCTGAGATCTGGAAACAAACGGGTGGCAAAGTCGACGCCGTCGTATTCGGCATAGGAACGGGAGGCACTATCACGGGCGCTGGAACCTATCTCAGGGAGAAGAACCCGAACATTCGTGTAAGCATCGTCCCTTCTGAAGCCTACAATAAGACGCTTGTTTAGATCTTTGCTTGCGAACCCGAGGAATCGGCGATCCTTAGCGGGAATCCCGCTGGACCCCACAAGATCCAAGGGATCGGAGCGGGCTTCGTTCCTGGCGTGTTGAACACACAACTCTATGAGGATGTGATTCGCGTCCATTCCGATGAGGCCATCATCATGGCCAAGCGGCTGGCCCTCCAAGAGGGACTCCTGTGTGGTAAGCGACGAGCTTAGTACTTTCCAAGCGTTGCGAAAATCCTCCGATGGACCATGAAGAGCTCCCTAGAGAACGAGATGGAAAACATCCATGGGTATGGCTGGGACAGGGTGGTGTGTGCGTTCGTAAGCGCCTCTGCCGACGTTTATCTGTTTTATAAGATTTCATGCACCATTTTTTTCATGTTAGAAGCATATATCTAGTGACCTGTTAAGGTCGAGCGAGGGAGACGAGTCCGCGTGAGGTATCCTATCTAAGTTCTGCTGCACCTTGTATATGAAAAAGCACTCCACGAGTTTTCTCACCAAATATGTTTCCATCTTAGTTTTCGATTTTCTTCTAGTGTTACATTTAAGAAGTAGATTCTTGTCACGAAAACGATCTTTGATTCCACCTAGCGACTAAAAAGTTACACAGCAAAATTCTCAGAATGTTAAATTCGGGCAGTCCATACTTTATGGCAGCCCTTCTTTGCTTGAATCCCAGCCACTCTAAAATACAGATTACAAGTCCAACATCTCCCTTCTTTCAGGAATTTCCAGTGGCGCAAACGTCGTAGCGGCCATACGCATCGCGAACATGCCCGGCATGGAAGGAAAGCTGGTGGTGACCGTGCTTCCGAGCTTCGGAGAACGCTACCTCTCGTCGGCTCTGTACAACGACGTTCGCGATGACGCGAGCAGTATGGCTGTGAGCTCGCTGGAGCAGAACCTGGAGAGCTTGAACCTTCACTCCTTCCAGGTGTACGAATGATCTGAACGCGTCCGTGGACGGAATGTACAGTCGGTGTTTGTGTTTCCTCATTCAATGTACCTATCTCGAGCAGGTTTACGTTATTTTTACTCCATAATTAAAAGAACAATATGAACACAATCGTCACTATAGAGAAGAATACACTGGCAGCGTTCCTCCTTGACGACTTCTTGACAGATTTGGTCTGTCTTCTGAAGGCAAGGACTCGCTCCCGATGCCAAGCGGAGTAGTCCGCGGGAGCAAGCCACTGCTGGCAGGTAGAGGGGATTCGATCGACCAGCTGGGACGAGTTAAGGAGGGCGACAAGGGCGCTACAAAGAAGTAAAAGATGACAAAAATGATCGTGATGAACGTACTGGGAGGAGCGCTCGTTGAGCTGAAGGAGAAACTGCCAGGCCTTCTCGCCACAGAACTGGTCGTTTTGCCAGATGTAGCACTTGTCGTAGATGGTTATGGTGCGGCACAGATCGGAAAGGTTCTCCTCGATTGAGTGGATACCGTTCTGTAGAAGGTCGACGACACTGTTTTGGACCATCTGCGCGTGAATGTGGCACTTTCCGGAGATCTCGTCGCCGTGCTCAGCCCAACAGGGAAGGATCGAGGATATGAAATCTGAATGTGTAGTGCGTTTTAGTAGGCTGTTCCAGAAAGAAAAGATTGTAGGATGCTCTGGTTCCTTCTCTTCGTCTAGTTTACATCTTCGTTGTCGAGTTTACTCGTTTACTCCAACTACTTTAGCACAATTTAACATGCCGAACGATTTAACAGATGTTAAAAAAGTGTGAAAAGACGGTCTTATCTTGGAACGTTAAACCCACAGTTTCTTTTATCTCTCGTACTCCTGGGTTAATAGAACACACAACAAAGATGTAAAGAAACGTTTTGTAAGTGACCGTATTTTGTGTAACTCTCACTGTATCAGATCATACAGATAGCAATGTAGCGCATTCGTTGTTTATGAAAAGCTCCATTTCCAAGATCCTTTCCTAGAATAAGCTCCAGTGTGATTGCAGCACGAGCTTGGCAGCAGCTCGTGTTTGTTGTGCGTCTCGTGGTTCCCTCGCACTCAAATCTGTCGGCGACGTCGACGACGATTGCACCCGACAGGAGCGAGGAAGCACATGGCCCTGCAGACGACTGTGGACGCGTCGCCGTCGCGGCTACCCTCAGTCAGAAGCGGAGATGTCGACGACATCCTCGTCCGCTGCGCCGCCATCACACCGCCGCGGACAGCACCGTTTGCGAATGGCACTAAAGTGCAAATTTTGGGCCTGCGCCATTCAGCCGAAGATCGGCGTCTTCCCCGCAGCGAGTCAGGACAAGCAGGTGCGCCCAACGTGACCGGCTGGCACAGTTCCAACTCATTTGCAATGCAAATGTGCTCCTTAAGAGACCTGTGAATGGCGAACAGTTGTTGCGAATTTGATCGCAGGAAATCGATTTTTTAAGTCTGGAGCACACGCTGCCGTGATGTTAACACTTAGCCAGCCCATGCTAACTACACACACTCTAAAATGAAGAAAAACAAACGAAAAACGACTACTCGTAAGTTAAACAGTTCCCTCGATCTCTTTTTACACTTTTTTCAGTCTTTTCCTTGTGAAATTCACACACCTTCACTGTCTTAGATTATAAGACAGGGTCGGCCCTACATATAAACGTATTCATAGCCAAACAGGAACTTTTAATGGACCGACAGAAATCGCTGTTGTTTAGCATTTGCCTCGTTGTTAAAAATAGAAACTTAAAGAATGTGTTTCGAAAAGACTGTTGCACTCCGAGGCACAGAAATCAGCAATTCCTGCATTGCCTGCTTCACCACTATATCTGATTGTCCAAAAATTTACACCAAAGACCGCGTTTCCGGCTATCTGTCACCTACAGTCGATCTCGTCCGCTTTCAAAGCGAGGTATTCCCCGCCAAGCGACGGTGCCATCGTGCTGCGACTGTGCAAAGACGATGCACTTTACGCCCTTCGACGGGGCGTGGCTGCCGACGAATGAATAAAGATGTCCTCGCCGAGCGCGACGGCGCATTACTGTTCTCCTCCTGAACGTGGACGCCTCGCTGCGATAGAAAAAGATGGCCAAGCGCATCGCGATCGTGGGCTATGGAAACTGGTGAGTTCAAGCTGACCTGTGTCCACTGATTGCCAGCTGATCCTTGCAGGGCTTCAGCCATCGCCAAGGTGGTGGGAGAGAATGTCCACAAGTACTCTGAGTTCGAGACAACCGTCGCCATGTGGGTCAAACCCAAGATGTTCAACGGTCGCCTGCTGACCGACATCATAAACGAGGACCACCAGAACCCCATGTATTTGCCAAACGTTATGCTCCCTTCTAACGTGGTAAGCGCTCCCACCCTAGGCCCACATCTCCTCACAACTATGGAGTTTAGATTGCCTACAGCTGCTTGAAGGATACCGTTAAGGACGCGAACATTCTCATCTTTGTGACGGCGCACCAGATGGTCCAAGACGTGTGTGCCCAGATCAAAGGTCACGTGCACGAAGAGGCCGTCGGCATCTCGCTTATCAAGGTGCGCCGCTCCCACCACTGGGGTGTTTACGAACTTGTCTTCAGGGTATGGTCACACAGTCCGACGGGACGGCCAACCCCATTTCCAAGGAGATCAGCAGCCACCTCAACATCGACATCTCGGTGCTCATGGGCGCCAACATCGCTAACGACATCGCCGCCGGAGGGTTCGCGGAAGCGACCGTGGGATGCATCCACCCGGAACATGGGGAGATGTTCCAGAGGATGTTTGACTCCGAGAACTTCCGGATCAACGTCGTTAGGGACGTCTACACTGTGGAGCTGTGTGGGGCGCTGAAGGTATGCTTCTTTTAAACTTGACTCGTTCTTATGAAATCAAAGCTTCATAGCCGTCTTTGGTCCAGGAAAACAAATCATAAGCCTGGGGCCAACACCTATCCCTGACTAGGAAGAAAGCACAGAAGCCTCTGGGTCTCTGGGCAAGCAAGTACACCAAAACAGGAAATAAAAAGCCATAAAACCCAACTAGTGTCCTATACCCAACCAAAGAGCATACTCATCAATTTGAAGCTTGCATATCAGTGTGCTTATTCCAGAACATCGTGGCATGCGCCGTCGGCTTTGCGGAAGGCCTTGGCCTCGGAAGCAACGCCAAAGCAGCTCTGATCCGTCTCGGCATGCACGAAATGATCAAATTTATTGAAACCTTCTACCCGGGCAGCGACCTGAAGACCTTCTTCGAGTCGTGCGGACTCGCCGATCTCATCGCCACCTGTGAGAAGGGGCGGAACAGTCGAGTTTGCAAGGCTTTCGTCGCCTCGGACAAAGCGATGCATGAGGTCGAGGCGGAGGAGCTCAACGGACAGAGCGCCCAGGGACCTCCCACCGCCTCTGAGATCTATGGAATGCTGACTCAAGTCGGCCTCGAGGACAGTTTCCCCATCTTCACCATCGTCCACCGTATCTGCACTCGCCAGGTGCCTGCCTCTGATCTCAAGAGGTGCCTCCAGAACCACCACCTCCACCAGACCGTGCAGAGCAAGGAAGACTGTTCCAGCAACTCCAGCGGCGTTTCCACGTAGAGGGGCACTCTTTCGTTTCTCTTTCTCTCTCTCGTAAAGGGGCGCATCTCCATCTTATGCTCACATTTTTGTTCTCATTGTCCCGGGTTAAGTTTCTTGTACATAGCCAGAATCCCCATATATCACTTACTGACTCTCTCTCTCCTTAAGTGCAATGATCACTACTGTTAATTGTTCCGGTGGCACTTTAGACCGTTATCGTTATCTCTGCCTTCTTTTTAACGCCGTTCTTGCGTCACATGTGCATGGAAAAGGTCATTCGGTCACTTTTTTGTTATCTCATGACATTCGTTTCTAAGCCGGAGTCAAAGATTCCTGGCTTTTGTTGTAGCAGAGATTCAATAAATACAGTTCTACTAATCCTAACTCTATCCCCAAAAAACACTAACCGGGATCATTTCCATAGGCGTTGCATATGGTCGTCCACGACTTCTGGCCGATGAAAAGAGCGTTCCGCGCCGGCGACTCTCGACACTGGCCCAAACAGCTGAGGTACACTCGGTTCGTCTGGCAGATGTCACCGACTTTGGCCACCACGTCGTCCGCTTCCTCTTCCTTCCGCCGTGGGCCGTCCGGAAGGGACTGTTTTGACGTGGCACGGAGGACACTTTGCAGCGGAGTGACCAGCTCGATGGACCACTCGCCCGAGCTGTCGTGGAGGATGGACTGCATCTCATTCATCTAAATCCAGGAGAATGTGAACCAGGCACAATTATGAAGAACAGTGTATAGCAATATGATCTTAGTTTCTTGTTTCTTTTTGTCATTTAGTCTCATGTCCGGTTGGAATGTGCCACAGCGCTAATTGGCGTACTTAAATCCTCCACTCTGAGTTTTCTTTTGAGAGCGGAACCGTTTTCGCCCGCCATTTATCATATGCGACTTGCGGTGATTTATGAACGCACGGAATATAAATATATGGGCCACTGCTTCCAATGTTTTTTGGGGATGATTGAAGAGCTCACCGAATAAAATTCGTCAAAGACACAAAAGCAGAAAGTCTTACGTTCTCCAATAGAATGAAACAAACTTTGACTCAAAGGGTAGCAGGCATGATGAATTTATCGAACGAAAATGTATGAGAAGCGCGTAGTTTTGTAGAAATAGAGACACAAACGAAGCAACAAATCAAGTATCTCGCGCCATCAAGAATCTCGAAGCCGAAGCGCAGACAAAACAAGCTATCAGCGCCTATATATCAGCTTTGCCCTTCAACGTTAGAACACATTAGGTTCATGAAGACAAGACTTACATAATTGTCCTTGCATTTCAGCAGACAAGGATCGGGAGGAGCCCTCGCCCGTACCACTTCCACACAGAGCAGGAGAGCGCCGAGTGCCACCAAAATAATCATCAAATTGGACGCCATGCCTGCGGAACTGCAAAGGGCCAACAGGGCAGTGAACAGTGAACAGCCAGCCTCTTAGTTTTGATGTCCAAATCCGGACGAATTAAAGCAATCCATCTCGGTGTCCCAGAGGGGGTATCGCCCCGCGCGGCGACAACAAACGAATTGCTCGACGGCGCCCTCTGAAAATTATTCAATTCGCCTCGGGGTCAAGGGCTCCCAGCCGGGGCTATTTACATAAACGTCGCAACTCACTCGGGAAGCACCAGTTGGGCGGCGGTTAGGCAATGTGACTGACAAGATGAATTAATTAGTGCGGAATCCCTCTGCTGGCGCCTTTGGACGCACAAAATCATATTTGCATGCGTTGTGCGCAGGCGGTGTTGTTCTCAAATTAAATTAGCACGTGTGCGCGATGGGAATCTGGGCGGAAAAGGGTCACTTAATCTCTTTCTATTGGGAGTGAAGGGTTAGATGGAATGCCTACTTCAGAATTGAGTCTCTAATCGCTTTTTTGGATCCAGATTCAATGATTGTTTCTTCTTTTCAACAAGTTTTCAACCTCAGCAGACTTGAATAAGAACTGGAACCAAATAGCCAAAGTTTGGTGGAGGACGAAGAGGGTCTTAGCAGATTCGAGCTGTTTGTCGTTGTCTCTTGATGGCTGGGACCTACGCTCGGCTTGAGCTCGGCCATATTTTGATATGTTTTCACCGGTAACCGCTTGCTTTGGCGTTGAAGCTGTTACCACACACATTGTGACCCGTAGATGCGACAATTCCTCTCCTTAGGCGTAGTACAATCCCGGCGGACAATGGTGTTGCTGCGCTTGTCCTGAGTCATCGGGGTAACAAACTTCGAGTCGCGTAGTAGAAGCAACATTGTAGAAGCAACATATATGCAGGGTTGGGCATAAGTTCTGTGCGGTAGAAAATCGATCATATTTCCAAACTTTTGCACACAACACTTATGCCCAACCCTGTATATGCGAGGCGGATGCAAGTATATTTATGTATTCAGAGCGTAACATTCCTCTTTATGTGAATGCTTATGGTTTTATAACGTAGAAGTCGTGGATCTGCAGATTTCGGATGTAGTTTTCATTTCTGATTTGCTGGAAACAACTGTAAATGACGAAGGTGAACCAGGCTTTTAGGAAGATGACTACAGCGAGGAAAACACCAATCCCTGCGGCGACCAGTCTCACCGTAAACACTGGAACAAAACAGATTAAGGTGGCCAACAATGGCGTTTCTACCTTCACTTTCTTCCATCTCACCAAATACATATTGAGGGTTCAGCAATAGAATCGGGTCCATCGCCAAGGCTACGCATGCCATGGACAGTTTTACGATCTGAACTTAGCATTTGAGGAAATAGGGGGAAGGCCGACTTACGCATAAGATCATCAAAGGAAGCAAGAAGCCAGGACGACTACTACGGACACCGTGAATTGCGGACATTCCGGTCCCGATGTACAAAGCCGCAAGCAAGGAGTAGTTGTCGGAAAAGCTTCTTTGCAGTAAGGGTCCAAAAACTGTCGCCAGCAGGGCCACAACTCCTAGTGCAATGTAGAAGACTGCGATGCATCTCACGCCAGCCTAGAAACAATTTTTTACATGAATATGATTCCTTTTTACCTTTACAGGAATCAGCCCGCACATACAACGTTTATTAAGAGGCATGACTTCAAGACGAAGAAGTTGAAGAACTTTGAGAAGAAGAAGAGCCGAACACAGCGAAGAAACTTGGGCGAATAGGCATTTCTTGTTCTAGTGCGGTGTTTTGGTCTTATTTCCTAAAGAGAACAAGTTCCTCTAACGCGTCTCTTTTTCTTGACGTTGTTACACTCGCGGCACATGCGTATGAGTCATGCGAAAAAACAACGTCTGCGTCTGGCAAATACTATATAGAAGCATTTTGAGGTGACGCAACACTATGTTTGAAAGACGTCTTGCTGTCTGTGAAATAACCCTAGAAGCGAAGAGGTAATGAAGTGATCAAAGATTTCGCAGTTGCTAATGACTAACAACACCCATCGGGCAACCGTGAATACGCTCTCATATATGATCTCAAAAGAGAGAGAGAGAGGATCTCAAAAGAAAATTAAGAACGCATCCATTGTCCATGTGAGTCGTTCGTTTGTTACATTGTATTGTATTAGGAGACGATTCATGTTGGTTTGAAGATCAGAGCTATTAATTCCGATTTAACGACGAATCCTACTGAAACTTTCTTCGTTGTCGTGGCTTCAGGCCACGTCGTGCGTTCAATCTATAAACGTTTAGATTATCCCACGGCCACACAACCTTTAGACGCTCATCACCATCGTATAAATCAACATCTGGTCTCGACAGGACACGAAGAGAAGTCTCAACCGTCCCCTAGACGTCTCGTCCCATCGGCTGCAGAATGGACGTCACGATTGGATTGGACTCTGCACCGAGCAGACTCGTTGTGCATTCCATTCGCACTGTTGTTGTGCTGTACCCAGTAAACACTTTAGGTTTAACTGAGACCCCTTGCTTTGGCGATCACCGGGATCAGCCTTATGTTGTGTAATAGCTCACTCGGGAGCTAGTTGTCATGTTGTGTTTCCCATCGGGGGAAGTTTGTGTGCGTGATCCACCGGGGATCACTTCAGGTATCCGTGTGGCCGCGAGGAGGACGAATCGCCACCGGGGCAATCGGACTTCTTGTGTTGGCGAGCGCTTGTAGTTGAAGAGTAGAGAGCGAGGAGAGCCTGACCTCACCGGGAGGACAGAGCAACTTCATTCGTCAATGATGATGTGATGTGCTGAGGCTTGGTCAAATATCTGCTCGTGTTCTGCACTCCATGGGGAGAAATCCATTCATTCAATAAAAACGGGTGTAAAGCTGAAACCCGGGACAAATGAGGCGCAGACAATAACACTTCTGTTTATCGGTCAGGAACAACGATCGTTATTAAAAAACAAAGCAAAAAAATAATCATTAGCTTTGAATAGCACGGACTTCTGGGTTGCTCTGAGACGTTGTCCCTCCTTGTAAAGGACGAGTCCATTATCACGGATGTTTGCGCACCCACACACAGTCTGACCCCTTCGGCGACCTAATGAAGGCTCCTATTTAGGTTCGTCTCACCTCGGCGCCCTTCCAGTCTGAACCATGGACATCTTCTTCGACCAATCTGAATATGCTCGTCTCTATGGCTGCTCTCACCTTAGCGAAATGGACTTGCAGAAGGCTGTTACACGTGACCCTAACCTTACCGTTCCCTCCATGATATTAGGAACCATCTACTTGGTAAGGATAGCTTCAAGTATTTGTATTTATTGGTACGCTTAAGATCAGCTACGTTCCTACTTTGATAGTGCTCTGCAAGAAGCAGTATTTCCAAAAGCCGCACTACAAACTTCTGCTTCTTCTTGGTGTGTGTGATCTCTTCATGACAGTGAATTCCATCGTCTACGGCATCGTCTACGCGGAGGGAGTCGTCTTCTGCAAAGATCCATCGTTTCAATTCATTCTTGGAGTGATCACGCAAGGTACTACAGTACCTTTCATCTACGACGTCACATGTGCGCTCTAGCTTGCTGGGCAGGACAGAGCCTTACGTGCATCTTCCTTCTTCTGAACGCAGTGCTCGAAGTCAGGTCGAAGTCGCTATCCAGCTCCCTCTTTGGCGGTCACCGTACTTTCGCCTTCTGTGGAATTGTCATCGTCTACATGAGCTGCTTTGCGGTGTTCACAAAACCACTCATCTTCTCGCCGGCCACTGTTATGCCTTCCTATAACCCCTACGCTCGCCTTCCGAAGCATGTGGCACCTGTGGATCCGATGGAGTACTTCAACCTGCCAGCGCTGCTCAACAACGTCGCTTTAATCGCCGCTTTGGTGGCATCCTTCACGGCTCTGGTCGTCGTCGTTGGACGGTCCAAGATAGAAGTTAGATCCAAAGTTCAAGTGAAGGTACATCCTTCATACAGTTGTCGTCCCTTACTCCCTTGTTTAGGTGATTCGGCAATGCGCATTTGCCTGCTGGTTGAACGTCATCCCGTCAGCGCTGCTCATCTGTTCCCAGTTCGTGTCCCTCCCCGTCCAGCTGGGCTACCTGTTCGTGCTGCTTTGGCAAATGGCCGTAGGGGCCAGGGCCATCATGTTGCTCTACAGCAACAAGTCGATCCGAGAAGGATATTTCGACGTCGTCTTCAAAGCAAAGGCCGTTTCCTCGGTCGGAGCGATGTACTCTTTGCCGATCAAAGGCAACTGGATTTAGAGAATCTCTTGTTGTTATTGTTGCTGTTAAACTTTGTTATGAAGACGGTTTCTAATATACATAGTTACTTTTTGCTTTTCTTTTTTTTTTGGTAGGTCTTCTTTATTGGGCTGCAGAAGCTTGAACCAACAGCTCCTGCAAAAGCAGTTGGTGATAATGGCCAGTCATAAACGGGTGAGCGTGTAGCGTTTAGGCTCATCTATGATCACACTCTGCAGCTTATCGGGCAATGTTTGAGCACTTTGTGGACTTTGAGTGATTTTGTGCTTGTGATTCGTGTCAAAAAACAAGCAGCGCCTCTTTTTCGAAACAAGACATAAACACGTCATATAGTATCGCTAAAATGATTCAGATCAACATGTTTTGACTAGAGAGTTTTGCAGGAGACTGTCCCGTTTAACGTCCCCACGGATACGCGATTCCAAGAGCGCTTTCATGGTTTCTTCTTTCGTGCTAAGAGATCAGCATTCCGGAGACAATCACAAGACTTCTCCTCTTATCGGAGTTCCCTTGCTCCAACAGCTGATTACATCGCACAGAAACCTCTTAAAAACTGTGCCTCCCCGCGATTCATGCAATCATGGGCAGCCTCCAGGTTCTCGCCTTGCTTCTTCTCGTCGTCGCTACCACAGCGTCCTTGAAGCTTAAGGTGCACCGCCACCTTCCAACGTAAGGAATCCCAATGCCTATTCGGTGAACGACCACTTCTAGACGCTTCGCCAAACACTTCCATCATAGTCCAAGGGACTTAACACTTTCGCTGGAGCTTCAAATTGGTACGCCACAGCAATGGGGAGAGTTTGCTATCGACACCTGCTCGGGCGATATCGCAGTGACCATGTGTGAACCAGGAGACAACTCTACCGAGCTCACTCCGTGCTTCGAATCGAGCAAATCGTCGACGTTCAAGAGACTCTCCGACGACACAGCATCCGACTCTCTTAATCTCGCGGTAAGCACCACTTCCGTAGCAGAAGAAGCGAGGCTCAATTTCAGGACGACGAAGGAACAATAAATGCGACCTTCTTAACGTTGAAGAACACACAAGCAGGCTATTTCGGCACAATCGGGTACGGATGGCCCTCTCTTCGCAAGCACAAAGACGACACATTCTATCCGGATATCATGAATTTTGGGTTTTCCCTCTCCATTGGACTCGACGACTGTATGTCAAGCGTCGACCTTGGGAAAGGTTGCAACACTAACGCGCAAACCTTGTACCTACCGGTCACTTCCAAGTCCTACTGGCAATTCGGTGTCAGCGAAATCACTTTCGGAGCCATCAAGGAGCCTACGAACGCACAAGTAGTCATCGCCTCGAACAAGGAGTACTTCGGCATGCCCAAAAAGTTCCTGAACGACCTTACCACCCTCCACGGAATCACTTGGGACAACTCCTACGGGGTCTACACTGTGGACTGCAACCGCAAGGACCTCCCTGAGCTGAAGTTCACCGTCGACGGTGGCGTTGTCACCATCGGTCCCCATCAGTACGTCTACACCTGGGAGCCGCTCTCGAACGGAAAGTGTGTGGTGAACTTCGAAGACTCCAAGGCGTTCGGCTTCGGTCCCGACTGGTACATCGGAATCGAGATTCTCATGGACTACTGCATCGAGTTCGACTACGGAAAGCAGCAGATTAGCCTCACGAAGAACACGGACAGCATTGGCTCCATCTGTCATTAACCACAACGTAATATGTTATCTTTACACAAAAGTTGTGAGTAGTGTCTTAGATGTTATCTTAAATGCATAAAAATGACAAGGTGGCTTGCTTTTCAGTAAACTTTTGGACCTAGAACTGGTCAAATTTGCTTTGGCTGGGTCCTCCACTAAAAGCAGGCTTATCTCTTCGGATCCCCGATATTTAGGCAGCGTGGAACTCGTTCTGGTACTGTTATGCTACACAGCACTTCGTTGGATAGCATTTCGGCCCATTTTTATTCCTCAAAAGAAGGAATCCCGAACCTGACCCAAACCAGTGTGTCCACAATTGGCTACTCCTTCCTGCGTCTTGCACCACTCAGAAGTTCAGATTTACCGGGGCTAGTGATCGCCTCTGAATTGTCAGTCCACGTGAGCTCATTGCGATCATTACACAGATGCGTGCGGCTACCTGTCGGCCCAATTGCCGTTGCAAAGGCGGCGAAACCGATCTTAGCGCTTGTCGGCATTTGTTTAAAATCGGCATTCCGCCGACGTTGTCGATATCAATCAGCCGTGTTTTCGCGCCGCCACTATTTCCATTCTAACGAAGGGGAACGCGTTTAAAAGAGTCCGGAAATGGAGCCAACTCTTTGCCTATTGCCTCACTCCAGCATTGTTTGATGAGATGCCTACCACCAAGCTAAGAGCTCGCTGACTCATTTTCGGCCTTTCAAAGAAGGAATGGGGTGCTCAGGCTCTTCGCAAAGCCAATCAGTGAACAATAAGGAACCACAGTTAACCTGGCTATTAACCGTTTTTCGCTTAATTAGCGGTGAAAAAGCACTCTTGGCGAGGACGTTTATGTCAGCTGTTGCTAGTTAGCGGCCAATGCGTTAGGTGTGCACCGCGGCCGGATGCACCCACCCACGGCTTGAAAACAACTACGTGCTTTTTCAAAGACTGCCGCCTGACAATCCCGGTCTTTGAACCGAGCAGATCTACTCCGGCGTTGAGTCAGCGGTGCCGAGTGACCGGTCGTGTTTATTTGCTGATGGCATTCTGCTGTTCTCTGATCCTGTGTGTGGGTATGCAAGAATCGGATTTGATGATGGGGCGGCTATGTCCACGTCTTGTTACGCGTTTTCCTCACTCGGAATTAATGATTCCACCTCTCTTTTCTTTTTATGATAGGATGGATGCAGATCTTGTCTTCCAAAATCGGGAACGAACAAACTGAGCCCAATAATAGGACATTTTGTGGCCGCTGGAGTAAGCAACTCTGGAATGTACCAGCTTTATTGAAACAAAAAAAATCGGTTTACTATGGCACTTAAAGACATTCAATTCTATTAGTGTAGTCCAGTTCAATGAGCTCTACATTCTCGGTTAAGAAGGTCCCTTGGCTTTGATCATCGTTACACTAGTGTTATTTTGCAACGTAAGCAGCTACTTGATGATTGGGATTTGTGTTCACATTCCTCTGCGCCTCGTCTACAGCGTCACCAATAAACTCGTGGCAATTTGTTGCAATTCCATTAATACGCCATAAATTGGATTGACATGCGCCCTCCACTTACGATAAGGTCTATTTCCGCGTTTTTTGTGACCGCCCTCTGGGCTGTGGCGGCGCGACGGAAGTGCTCCATTGTTTGCAGAAGACGGTGATCCTCGTCCTCATAGTGATAAATCGCTTTGTTTTCCATATGGTGTTCACGGGATAATGGTTGTCCTCAAGGGGTAATCGATGGAGGCTCCTTTGCCTGCGACACTGGATTAGTGCAGGCGGGTCACAGGGGGGTCTTTCTTGTTTGCACGATTTGGTACTTCAAAGTCTATTGGTCTGGTTACTATTTTTCGGTTCAATTTTCAAATGGAGTCGAATCTGCTCCAGCAGGAGCTACTTAAATGCTTCTAAAAAGCGCCCATTGCTCACTTAACTATCCCTTCCTTTGGATGCAAAGTCAAAACATCAAAAGTGGGCGTAATTGTACACATTTAAGATTTTTTCTTGGATGTGGAAGCTTTGAGACCCGATCCAAGTGGTTTCTACTTCAATTGACCTGGTTGCTAGTTACTTGGTTCGCTTCTGGTACACTTCTGGTACTCTTTGTGCATTTCCAACCCTCAGAATTCACCTCAGCAGTTGCTGTTTTAGAAGGTTCAATTTTTGTGTTTAAGAAGACAGGCTTTAGATAAAAGAGACCCCTCGTAAGCCTTCATACTTTGGGCTTTTCTGACAGTAAAAGCTTCTGTTTACACACCCGATGTTTATGACAAATTTTTTTAAAAGTTGCATTACCTCAATGACCAGTGGAATCCACATTTTCTAGCGCAACATTCTAACGGAAAATTGTAGCTGCAGAGTGACCTTTAATTGCTGGACCTTTTATTGTCAAACTTCGCACTTATGACTATGAATCTTCCAAAGTTATCGCCTCCGGGTGCAATCCTACAAAAAGTACAACTTTCCTCTTTTTCGCCGAGTCCATATTTATGACCCAATTAAACGGTCGCAAGTTCAACGATCGCTTTTTTGGACCCCCACGCGAGAATGCGCCGCGCCGACAGCTTCCATGATCGATGGCCGGATCCGTGCAAATTTATGATCGAGTGAGTGACGACGAGTCCCATGTGGGACGACGCCGCGATTTGACCCTTGTTTCATTCCGCGGCAGTCGACCGGAAGCGTGTTGTGCGCCATGGATTCGTCTAAGAAGCAGGATGACTCCGAGTTGCTGCTGAAGCCACCTGTTGGCCCTACATCGCCTTTTTGACGTTAAGATGGTTCATTGCAGATGCCGTTTCGGACGACAGTGGTGGACGGGATAGAAGCCCCCGACAGGAAGAGGTTTCTTTCGGTTGAATTTTGCAAGAAACCTCTGGTGAGAAGGAGCAGTAGCTCCGTTTCGTTTACGAAGATAAAGGTGGGCATTTATGTTTTCGTAATATTGAAAGCACCAAGATACGTCTATATTTTTGGATCAGGAGAAAACACCAGGAAGTGGCCTGGCAGCTGGTCAGGGAGGCCAACTGACCACAGCTCTCTTCTCAGATATGCAACAAGAAGGTGAGGGGAAGATTTATCGTTGTGGTCGGTGGCGGATGTGGGAACAAACACGTCGTAGGAGTGTGTGAGGCACAGATTACAACAGGTTGAGATTCCAGAAAAGCAAATTGCGATGTATTTCAAATTATTCAGATTTATTAAAACATTTTCCAGGAAAAGTCGGCCTATTGTTTTGCTTTTCAAAATTCTCCGACTGTTCTTGTACACATCCTGCTTCTGTCAATCCTAAAGTGAAAGCATGGACTGACAGCAGTGTTGAAAGACAACTTCTAAGAACACCCTAGTCAACAACAATGCCAAAAAAGGAACAACATCATGTTTATCACACGTCCATTTTTGGCAACATGGGCTGCTCAAAGCCCTCATGGACAATCTGTATCCTGCGATAAAAATAGTTGCATTCCTCAGCCTTCTGCTTCCTAAACTTTGTTATCGCCTTGGGATCTAATTTTTCTTTTTGTTTGTTTGCAATTCTTTTGGATGAAGGGGGGATAGGACACCCATAAGTCAGATGCAAAATATAGAGCTCAAATAAAGATGGAAACAAGTGGTTCTTAGAATTTATACGTTCCCTTCAAGTTCGCCCAGTGTAAATTCAGTCAGAGGAGCCGGTCCGTAGTAACCCTAGGCGTACCGAGCATCTTTCGGAGCCGATGGATCAGCCGGGGTTATAGTGGAAACTTCACTAAACTAACCATCCTGTGCCATATGTAACAAACCGGTTCATTGTACAGTATTCAACTTAACCAAAATCAAGCAACATTTAAAACCAAGCTGTACTTTGCATTTATAAAGCACTCGTATGGCTCGTCCAAAGCGCATCTTCTTATGCCATTTAGAACATTTATGACACCATAGGGACTACTAGTGAGCGGAAATTTTTCAACGGCTCTTGAATTATTAACTCGGAATGCTGACCAACGACCCGAAGAACTTTGTTGACCAAACTTCTCATGCTTTCTCGCCTTTCGACTTTTCTCAGTTGCCTCACGTTAGCAAATGTCAAAGACTGTGGAACCGAGGCCAAAGAATCAAGGTTGGCTCGCGGAAAAAATCGTTCTTGTAAAAACATAACACCTTCAAAGCAAAAAAAAGGATGAAACAAACATTAGGGTTGTAGGTGAAGCATTTCTTTTGTTTTACAGGGGATCAGTAAAACTCATATCAGGACAACTCATACCATAGACAGATCATCCCAAGGACTACTCTTACCATTGACAAGTCATAGCAGATCTCATGTCAGATAGAAAGTTAGCATTCGCACAAGAGTAACATCTATACTTTGCTTAGGCTTCCACCTAGTTTCCCATGTTTTGCGTAGAGCTGGCAAATGATGCCGGCCGGTAATCTGAACTGTCGGTATGACTAACAAGCGCCATCAAACTTCAGAGTTACTTGTTTATGCTTGAAACAATAGCTAGCCTTATGAACATGGGGATTTCAAATGATCTGAACTTTGGAACTTTTTTTGACCCAGCTGTCCCGATTCAGCTTCGATCCCTTATAATCTAACGGATCCGTCGTCCTAGTGGTCCATAGCCAAGGACAGAAACGAGAACCTTGATGTCTTGTTGCATGTCTGAGTTCACTAAAAGTCATAATAAATGACGTTTTCTCGGTGCTTTCTCTCTTTCAGGTGTTCTTTTTGCTCTCTTCAGGTAAGTGCTTCCCTCCCCTTCCGTCTTCCAATCGCGCCGCGCCTTCATAACTCATATTTCGGAAATAGCGCGCTCATCGACTATGCATTAAAGGTGACGAAGGTGACTAGTTGTTGCACCACTCGATCGCAGCAGATGAAGGATGGCCCGTGTCCCGCGGACACCTCATTCATCGTGAAAGTACACGCGTCGGGCGCTCTCGGTTAACACCCGCGCCGACGTGGCCAATTCAGAGGTCCCAGGAGACGCGGTTGGGAGATAAAGGCTGGAAGTTTCTTTCGGCATACGCATACATCACCGCGAATTCTCATCTGCAACGCGCGTGTGAATTGAGAAATGTGGAACTTTGGACCTAAACAGGGTGCGAATTCAGGGTACAAAGTCTTACAAGAAAACACTTCTCAATCATATTTGTAGAACAAAGGATCGCTGATCACCTCGCCATTTACATACTCCCTGCGTACGTAATTCCTTGCTAATTTCTCCCCTTTATGGGCCAATTCCCTCTTAAAATGGTCCACTTATTACTTCTTGCACTTTTCTCATTATTTGTAGAACGGCTAGGACGGCGTGTGCGGTAGATTGCCTGTCCTAGGGGGTGCCTAATGATCGACCCCAAATGGGCCGCTGCAGATGCATGGAATTAACGCCAGACTCTGTTCTAGGAATTTTAAAGCGGTTTTCTTAGAATCTTTCCAAAAACTCTAGTATAACAGCATCCGCCGTTTTTGGTAACGATGATAGGTACGGTGGTCAGCCCATTTGAGTAACGGGAAAATTAAAAGTAATGCTTTGATGTCTTAAAGATGTCTGATCCCACTTAAGGAATTTAATGGGATGACGAGGGCCATCACATTCTTTATCCCGAAAATGGGCTTCTGCAGCTGGAATGGAGCGGTGCACAAGCAGATTGAACTTAGATTTATATTAGTATTCAAAGGAGTACTGATTTTTCTTAAATGAATAACAGAATTGATTCTGCACGAAGTAACGGTACCCTCAGAGTTTGAAGATTGCCCATCAGGTATGTGGGTAGAAACAGAAGAACAGGCTAGAAGAACAGAAAGAGATTAAGAAGTGATCAACGGAAGAGCGGGATATCTCAGCAGTAGCAGTAACTTGTTGCACGGGCGCTACTTTTACTCCTCAAGCGTAGACACATGGACGTAATTGCAAGTCGCCTTCCTGCAAAGTGCACTTTTGAAAACGTCGTTCGTCGGCGAAAGTTGCACCACAAAGCGAAGTAGCAAGTTGGCGACCGTTCATAATGACGGATGGCGTGCCGTCGCGATCATGCTTCCCTGGCCGCCTTCAGCTGTTTTTTGGAATCGTCCAGCCCGGCAGGCGGAGTTTTCGCGTTCCGCAGGCATTTGTCTTGCGGTGAGAGTTCGCGGATCGCACCGTTCGGACACCTGGCCCGCGATGAGTCGCCGACGACGCAAGTAGAAATGGCCTGGCCATCCTGCCCGTAGCCAGAGTGGTTTTGTTCTGTTGATGTTGTTCTTGGTCTTCGTGATTGATAGGGTACCATCGTTTCTTGCTTTTGTTATTATTTGGCTTATGGGCCAGGGCGAGAGGAGATCGTGACCGATTGTTTATTGGGAACGGTGTTGTGTACTATTTTTGTCACTGGGACCAACGTGTATCGATTTCCTACCAGTAGTATGACGAAAGTGTTACCTAGATTTCATTAGGTATCGGGACAGATCGCAATGTGATCCGTCAGGACTTAACGACAACTTAAAGATGTTTTAAATCGATTGACACGCTCAGGATCCAAAATGAGTCAAGAACCTAAAAAGCAGAATTAATTAGAGCAGAAGCTCTCAGGACCCTATCCAAGTTATTCTACGGCCTTGTGAGCTGCTTGGTACGCCTCCTTGCACGCAGAAGAGGATCAATTACTGTGTGAAACCTTTCCGTCGTTCACAGTGATTGAAAGCCTTTTTCCCCTAGAAAAGTAAGATCATCCAATCCAGTAAACCGTCACCGTCCATCAATCTAAACTGCTTTAAAGCTGTTTTACCTTTGAACTCTCATCGACTGTCCCTACCTATATCGCATTTCCCGTCGGCTCGAGTCGATTTCCCCGAAAAAACTGCCCAATCCGTCCCTGAGGCAGCTCACCATTAACCTCCTTAATTATTCATATGCGACCTGTGGTCACTCGTCAAGCGCCTTCTGGCTATTAAGGTGACAGATTGCCTACCCTATATTCCATTTCTCACCAAAGACTCGAGCAACTTTTTGTGCACACACCTCCTTCACCTGCTGCTAAGTACACGTCCTGAAAATAAAAAACCGGTGCGTCCTTCGCAAAAAATAGCTTACACTGGTCTTTTGATGCGGTTATAGCTGTTAGATTTGCTCAACAATCATTCAGATAACCGGAAGGGAGGGTCTTGAAGTGAGTTCCTCGCTACTGTGCAAGAACCTAATAGATCACACTTGAGGGGTCAGCCAAAATCAATGACGTAGGTATGGTCCCAAACAGCGTAGGCACGCAGTGTATGTGGGCGTCCCCTCCTACGGTCCTCCAACAGGGTCATTTAATCTCG
Organism: Steinernema khuongi; assembly: GCA_016648015.1. Taxonomy (NCBI): domain Eukaryota; kingdom Metazoa; phylum Nematoda; class Chromadorea; order Rhabditida; family Steinernematidae; genus Steinernema; species Steinernema khuongi. The sequence continues at coordinate 26,611 of JADLIF010001383.1, forward strand.
GCGATGGACATACCACTATTCTGCTTTTATTAGCCCTCGGCTAACCTTTGTCCCTGTGATTCACTGGACTCCGTTCGAATCGAGGAAATTGGCCATTTTTACACCTGTGTTTTACTGCCTTGTTTTCTTCTTTAAGCTGAAATGTGCAACAGAGTAACACTACATTGCGTAGCTAGTTCTACACACTAAAATGTAGAACAACGACCAAAAACTCACTATAGTCATATTTCACGACTCCTCTCATGGCCCGCTCAATGCAAGTTTCCGTGTTTTTGCGCCCCACCTCTTCCCCCTTGAGTGACACTTCGCTCTCCGCAATGTCTTCTTTACCAGGCCTCAGATCACCTGAAGACACAAAATGCAAACCTCTCGCAAAAATCATCTTTTTCGGCTTCGGAGTCAGACAGCGTCGGAGTGTAATTATAGTCGTCGTCGGCGCCGTCTAAACGCAAATGTCCGCCTTGTCGTTAGCACCTGAATGAGCAGCAAAAAATAGAAAGTCATTTGTTCCTTCGGCTTTGCGGGGTTAGGAAGGAAAAGGGAGTGAGTGGGTCCAAAACTAGAAAGCTTATAAGTGGTGGGGTTGGTTGGTAGAATGTGTAGTATGTGATTTTCGCAATCCGACGTACTCTTGTGACGATAATAATATCATGTTAAGGGTCATCCTAGGCTTTTGTCAAATAAGACCGTTATCCCTACCACGGTCCATGTCCCATCGTCCATTAGCTTCTTATCTGCTCTTATAATAGCCATGTGCTACCGGTTTCTGTTTGCTACAATGTCCGGAGGTCAATATTTACCGATCCAGTTCCTGAGCTTTCCAGGCGTCCAAAAGTACGATCTTCGGCCATCCATTTTGCACGTCTACAAACTAGTACATAAGTCCACGTCATCGCTCGACTTTTTTGGACCGCTTCAGTCCCACGGGTATTCCTGGACTTAGCAAGACTGTTCTCCAGTGATGCACTCCGAAAAGGCCATCTGACCAACTAAACACCATAGAGGGGGAGGTCCGGCTCAATTTCGTGAGCGCTGATCTAATCTTCGGAGGTAAATAAAATGTATAATTCGAAGAGGGCCGAGGGAACTGGTCGTCGTCGGAAGATGAGTGCTCGACGGTGGTCAGTGAGAAGAGTGCTGTAAACAAAAGCTCCTCGCGCACGAACTGCTGCTTCCGTGCTTAGCAGAGAGCTTCTTGAAAACGCTGAGGTGTTAGGGTAATTAGGAGTGCGACACTTTGCGCGCTAAGGTCACTCGAGGATCTCTTCTTCTAGGAAATGTAACGTGTTTTTGTTTTACTGTGTTTGTATATGTACAAAGTTTCTTTTTCCATAACCGATTAAACAGTAATACTGTGCGAAGCGAGAAGAACTGGTCATCTTCTTTGGTTGTTCCATATTACTAAGAGATTTACTTGCGCTCTATTTCTTCGCTATTTTTTTTCCTGGAATAAATAATTCCTGTGTCTGTTACGTCCATATGCAGTCAAGCTTTTTCACCGTGCGATCATCGGCTATCTCAGCTTCATGAATTTCAGAAATAAATTAGCACTTTTTGATTTGGTAAAGGTCCATAATCTGTTTTATAATGCAGTAGAGATCAAGGTGAAACAAGGTTTTTCAAAAATTTCTTGTACGTGTATGTATGTGTCCTATTTTTATGAGGCAATTATTTTGCTAGTGATCACTTTCAAAGTACTTCTTCTTTATTGTAAGACAGTCCTGGTTTAACGGCCAAAGGCGTCTTCTGGTTTCATCTGATGCGGAACGACGTTAAAGCTACGTTCAATTTCAAAACAAGAAAATCCGATATTCAGTCGATTCAAACAAAATTATGTGAACGAAAATTTCACGCCGGTTTTTGGTCGCGCTATTTCAGTCCCTTAGTTGGCTGGGCACACGGGTGTCCGCTCACCAGATGGGGCTGCTATTTGTCCGCTGAGCTGATATCATTCCTCATAAAATTACATATGTAATCTAAACGATTAGACGAATCTAACTTGGTCAGCTCGTCAGCTCAACCTGATCAGCTTGGCCAAAAAGGTCAGCACAATTATGACCAGGAAGTTCCCTGTTATGAGGCGCAACGACCGCGCGATAATCGGAAAAAAACATGGTAAAAACCTAACAGCATTGTTAGTGCTATTTTTGTTCCCGATTTTTAGGCGACGCACTTTTGAACGTTCTGTCCTTTTCAGACATGCGAGAGGGCTCATATCCGGGTGTTTTTTCCTCCAGGAAATTTATGGCATACGTTATACTTTTTTGTTTTCATTAGTGGCACTTTACCTAAAGGTGTGTTTTCATGTTTTGTGAGCACTTGGTTAGTGCATTAGCCCTTTTTTACTTGCAGCTTCAAATTTCCTGGGCAAAACATGCAAAACATCATGACTTTTGGGAGTGCCGTTTCAAATTTAGGAATAGCTTGTAATACGTTTGTACTTTGGGCACTTTTTCAAGAGTCCAAATAACACCAACAAAAACAGCAAGCAGCAGCAACTCAAAACCGTCCCTCCTCCCATTTCTAAACACTTAACTGAACTTCGCCATTCTTAAACACGGTATCCTTAAATGAAGAGTTAAAATGATCTCGACTTCACGTTGACTTTAAACTGATAATTGAAACTCCCAGATCTTCCCATTCCACCTTCAACTGCCACAGTCTAACTACCGCCGCTTCGACTTCATTAGTGCACCGCGTTTCTCCGCTCCTCCCAACTCGAGTTCCTTCCGTTTACTAGCGAGCTTGCGTTCCAATTTGGACACAGTTTTAGGGGACCAATGCCGACCCAAACAGGCGATCCGCGGTGCCTGATTGCCAACCTAGATTCGCCTCCTCTCGCGCGCACCGCCGTTGTCGGCGCCACAAAGTTCGCCGCGGGAGAGGTTGGCCCCACCCCCTTCGAGTGCTGCTCCACGAGCAGCAGTGTCTCCAACGGTTCCTGCAGCACCTCCGGCGAGGGCTTCCCTTGGGTGGTCACCCCTCCTCCGCCCTTTGTCACCGTCGTCGGCTCCACTCCCTCGCCCCCGTCGCTCCGGCGGAGAACCTCCGAGCCACTTGCGTCCTTAGCGGGGCTGAACTGTAACCCTCAAGTGTTCGTCACTGAAGAGAGCAAAAAGAACGCCTTTCTGGGACCGCCTGAGTCGAAAACGGCCAGCCGGCGGTCCTCCATCCTCGAGTTAGTAATCGACGCTTCTAAGGATTTCGGCAAGACGATGAAGACCGCCGCCGATGGAGAGCTCCGCAACGAGTTACTCCGCTTTGGAGGGTCCACCACTGCTCACGGCATCCCCATGGTGAGTTGATCTTCCCATGTGGGCCATGGTGATTGAGGTCCACTCATGGATTGATATAGGCCTAGTAGATAGCAATCTTTCCTTCAAATAGGTGCCCTACCATTGTCGAAATCTAGATTCCAACAAGAGAAACACAGCAATATATTTTTAACTCCTTTGTTTTTGAGAACCGTTTTACAATCTGCACTCTTTGCACGCTTTTGGATGAGTTCGGACGCAATCAAATTAAGAGTGTCCCAAACCGAGCAGGGTTCGACGACCATGCGGACGTCACTTTACATCCCTTTACACTTTTGGAGACCAGTGACCGGAAACGGTGCCACATTTGTTTGGGGCAGTAGGACATCGCTCAAATGGAATACTGATCAACCATGACCCTTTCCAGATCCTTGGCTCTCGGAACAAGTTCGTCAGGATCTTCTGGTCCATTCTCAGCCTGTGCTCAATGTCCTTCTTCATCTACAATTGCATGGAAGTCAGCGAGAAGTACAATCGCAAAGACAAGATCGTCAACGTCGAGGTTGGTCTTTGATCATGGCTCCCGCCTTAATCTGATCCTGCTCCATTACGTGCTGTTTATTTGAGCCCCGGCAGGGTCGATACCGCGATTTCCGGCGTGTGGACTCATTGTCGATTGGCACACCACGAGTGGCCGAAAAACCGTTCTATCTTGTTCGGAACGCTGCAAGAAGTGGCAAGGCGCACGCCGAGTTGTGGTTTCGTTTAATTGATAGGGACATCGCCGGGAACATCAAGCCAGAGTGTAATGTTAGCTAAACGATGGAAATCATGAGAGGGAAATCGAAGTAGATGGGGTGATAAAGCGTTCTGCATAGTTAACCTGCTTTGCAAATCCCAAATTTTCCAAAGTTGGATTGACCGGCCAAGCCCCTCCTGTTTCTCCTTTGCGCTAAACAAAAACAATCACGGAGACGTGGCCACTTTGCGTCCTGCAAATGGACCATTTCCTCCTGGGATCGATAGGCCCCTCAAGAAGCCTAGCAGACACAAAGTGCTCGAACTAGGAAAATAAGTAAACCGCAGACAATAAGGCCGGAAAACCCAAATTTTGGACTTGGCCTCTAATTAGTTCCCTGTTTTTATCACTCCGCGGTTTTTAACCTTTCCCCCGACAGGCACGACCTAAAATAGATGGATCCGCGCGCTTCTCTGGGGGATGTGTCGCCAAATCGAAGAACACTTTCGCAAATTGAATATCTGCACTTGAGCGGAGTTTTTGCGCGGAGTTAGCGCACTGCAGGATGCGGCGCACATCAGACGGACACATTAATCGTGTTTGTCGGGGCGCATAATTGGTGTGGCCCCCGGACGGTTAGCAGCGAGTAGATCTAATTATGCCCTAAATGGAAACGTCAATTGATTGTTTCAGGACTGCGACCTGTGGTCAAATTTTAAACTTTATATTCACGACGTCTGTCTTTGTGATCAGTGTTCTTGTGGGGGGAGAGCATCGGATAGATCCCGAGATAAATGGGTCTGTTTCCTTTCGAAAAAATGGCGAAGAGCTTTATAATTGATTATCTGAAAATTTTGATTTTTTAGCCGTCATCTGTCATGTAGTCCGTAGACTTACCAATTAAAAAAAGCGATTAGAGAACATTGTGATCTCCACAGTCCTGAATAACGGAGTTTCTGACGCTGAAGAACAGTCGATAAGCATGCGATTTGCAGGTTAAGCTTGCATAGGACGTTCAGAGATGTTTTATCTCAGGCGTAACTGTACTTTAGTTTTGTTAGACGAAGTCCAATTAAACAAACAATTCCGGTACAACTTTAAAAAAAGGAAATTTGCATATTTTTCTTTTGCTAATTACACTCTGTTAGACCCACCATCGCTTTTCCAATTACCCCACACGACTAAAGATCATCTGAAATTCACAAATGGGCTCTTAAGAAATTGACCTTAACCGTTCAGTCGTGCATAATTCAAGTAAAAGTGCTCCAATTGCAACAAAAAAGGTTCCATCCAACATGAATTATGCATGCGATCCAAATTATAGCCTGGCGATGCAAGATTTGAATCTGAAGAACGTGTCCCGTAGGGACGCCGGGGTCAACTCCGTTCCACCGTGTTTTAAAACACACTTTTTCAGCTGCAATTCGAGAATGCGCCTTTTCCCGCCATCACGATATGCAACTTGAATCCATTCAAGAGGCATCTGGCAAGGACAGTGCCAGAAATCAGCGAGACGGTAAGTTAGCCCTGCTTCCTAAGGAGACGACTGTTGTGCTTCCAGCTCGACGCCTTCCACCAGGCCGTGGCTTACAGCAAAGACTCAGTGAATCAGTACACCCGCTCCCCTAGAACTCGTCGAGATTCTAAGGCCACTCCGGGCGGATTCAGATACGTCCAGTACGAGCCAGTGTTCTCGGATTGCGACTGTACGAAGGACACCGAGAATGGAGAGTGCGTGCAGATGGACTCCGTGCCCAAGACCAACAACTCCTTGTGCATCTGCAACTTCGACCGACAAGACTCGGCGGCGTGGCCCTGTTTTAATGCTACTTCATGGACGGAGAACATATGTCCTGAGTGCAACGACATTGGATACTGTAACTTGCCAGAAACGAACGGAACCCACAGTTTGCCTTGCTTGTGTCAACAGGTCGGTTTGGTTTAACAAAATGATCTGATTCTGTCCAGTTTTGACTGACTGTTCTGTGTTGTTCTTGTTTTTGGCGGAACCTCATCCGTTCAGATGTTCTGTGGGTCAAAATAAGGTCTTTAAATGTCCTTTCTATAGATCTGATCTCATTGAAAGGAGCATATTTATATACCACGCACTTACTGTGATTTCCCTTTCGGCCTGAACCTCAACTCCTGGTTAAGATGGCATAGATCAAAGCACACCCATGGACAAACACAAACACGCATCCATCCATTCCTCTACCCACTTCGGAAGTAAACGCAACCACTCACGTGTGAAGCAACACCCACTCCGTTTGCAGAAAACAACTTAATGGCTTCCTCACTCCAAAGTCCGAGTCCAAAGATGCGTTCTTTCATCAGCCTTTCTAAAAATACCGGGAAAAAATTCCTTATCCCTACTACATTCAGAAATTACGAGGGATTGGTGGTACTCCTTCTCATATGGCCAACCCACTTGAGCTAAATATGCAACAAGCGGCAACTTTTAGGACGTAAACTACTGCCTCCTGCGCCCGGATCGCCTCAAACGCCTATGGGAAATCCGCGGAAAAGAGATCCCCGACGAATCGTCGCCGTTCCGCAAGGACTTCCTCGAACAACTTAAGAAGTTAGGATACGAAAACATGACTGACGAAGTAGCAATCACGACGAAAACGAAAGAAAAGTAGGTCAGTCCACGTGTCTCCCCACTGTCCTCTCTGTCTAGATTAGTGCTCACCATGGCCGGTCTTCCTACGCATCGTAGAATAGCGCTCTCCTACGGGAAGTCCGAGTTCATCAGAATGTGTTCCTTCAACGGGAAACAATGCAACATCATCAACGACTTCAAACTGCACGTCGACCCGGCCTTCGGGAACTGCTACACCTTTAACGCCAACAAGCTGAAACCCCTTGTCAGCCACAGAGCTGGGCCATCCTACGGTAAGTTCTAGGGTAGTTTGAGTGCCCAATGCGAGATTTAGGCCTCCGATTGATGGTGTACATCAACTCTTCGGACTACCTACCTACTACCGAAGCCACTGGCGTTAGGATAGCCATCCACGACCAGAGCGAGATGCCATTTCCGGACACCTTTGGCTACAGCGCCCCCACAGGTGCAGTCTCCAGCTTTGGGTTGTCCATGGTAAGAAGACATTGGTACGTGGCAGTTCTGTTAATCCCAATCTAGAAAAAGGTAAATCGACTCCCAGAACCATACGGCGATTGCATAAGATCGGACGTGCCCGTGCCCGAGGACTACATCTACCAGAGATACAAGTACGAACCCGAAGGCTGCTACAAGAGCTGCTACCAGAACACGATCATTCGAAATTGTGGGTGCGCCGACCCGAGATATCCCACGGCGCAGAACGACACGAAACATTGCGACAGCTTGGACGTGGACGCGCGCACTTGTCTTATCCTGGAGGGCATCAAGTTCACGAGGAACCACACCTGCAAGTGCAAGCATCCCTGCCAGCAAGACGTCTACACGACCACCTACTCTGCAGCGAAGTGGCCCTCGGGGTCCTTCAGAGTTGGAGATTGTACGATGGGTGTGGAGAAGTGCATAGAGCATTTTAGGTCAGTTGCTCTAAAAGTCAACATCCATTTTTCTGCCCCATTTCTGAGTGCACAGTTAACTTTCTACCTTTTACAGCCAACACGCCGCAATGCTCGAGATCTACTACGAACAGATGAGCTACGAAGTGCTCACTGAATCGGAGTCCTATCTGGTAGGTTGTTGTCCTCAGTCCATAAACCCAACTGCTCATTTGAAGTTTGTCAACCTTGTCTCGGATATCGGAGGTCAAGCAGGACTATGGATAGGTATGTGCATAATCCTACCCATGTTCTACTTTCTTCTCACATCCAGGCGCCAGTGTGCTCACCATCATCGAGCTCCTTGTGCTCCTGTTCCGCCTTTTGACCCTCTACTGCCGACGACGCTGGCACGGCGGTGGACCGTGCAGGACCGAGATGAGCGAAGCGCCCACCGATCGAAGCACTGCCTCGGCGAAGACCATCCCGAAGATCTTCTCTGAAGACAGCGACTACGAAAAGAGGAAGCCGTCGTCGGTAGAGGACGAAGAAGAGCGCTACGTGTCCCCGCCCAACGGCCGGTACATCGTGCCGCCAAGCAAGGCGGTGCACGCGGACCCAGCCGCGCTGGACAACTACATAAACGAGCACAAGTCGCATGCTTGGTAATGGTGCAGATGGTGTTAGTCGTTGAATTGGGTATGTACAAAGGTGAAGACATAATTCTGCTTGTTATGCACAATGTAAATATGTGTAGAGTCGAGAATGAAATCGGTCAAAACAGAGAGAAGGATGAATAGTTGGGGTACACTTTGGTACAGGCTAGGTACAAAAAGACACACGTGCAAATGTGCGCATCTTGGCCGTCATCTGTTGGAGTCCTTCCTGTTGTTGGAACTCCTGTTTGTTATTACCGTATGTCCCTCGCCGATTGAAATGAAACTTGGTGGGATGATAGCCCTAGCTGCGAGTATTACAGCGCGCATAGCGGGACGGGCCCTAACTCAAAATTTCCTACGCCTTCATGAAGCTCGGTTAATTTAAGCTCATTATCAGTCCGGAGCTTGGAATTCAAGCCGTCAAGCAGGCTTCTTAAGGAAATTCAAGGATTTGTAACCTGCTAGGCGGCGAAGAGACTCTACCAGGCAACATATGCAAGTGGGTATTAGCAAAGTAGCTCTGTAAAGTAGCTGCCACACTCTGCTCCTCATTGAAATTTTGATCCAAAGTGCTTGGGCTCATCGAGGAATCTACTTTAGCTTTGCATTTGCAACGAAGATTTAAACCAGTCACGAGTCTTCTATTTCAGTTCTCTAGAGTCACACAAACGGGCTCACAGTCCATTTCTGCCGTGACTAAGGGGATCACGGAGGCTTAATCATCACCGGCTGTGTCATAATTTCAACGCCCACAGCCAGAAGTTCCCGCGGTCGGATCGTCAGTTAGTCAACTGCCGCAGCTCTGCGACGGTGATCCCTTGTTTTATGCCTAAGTGTTTAGTGAAGTTTTGACCAATTTCAGTGAAGATGGACGTTTTCTGGATGCTCGCCATTGTACTCCTGATGATCGCCTTTGCGCTCTTTGACATTACCGAGTATCTGGATCAACAGACAGCGAAGAGGGCCGCTCGAAGCGGTGCCCGGGTGTGCATCGTCCACGTCAACAACAAGCGTCCCGTCCACATTCGCACGATGGTCCTTCCTCCTGAAATGATAGTTTGATATCATCATCGCCACTTGAAAGCAACTGTAACCTTATGTACGCGAAAATGTAATAAACAATTTGCAACTGAGCATTTGGGAATCACAGTTCCATCAAGCACATGGTGCAAGACACAAAGACAACACCAAGATCTTGCGGTCGGCTTCGACGTACTGCGCCGGTCCGAATCCCAGACAGCGTTGTCGTTGGATCCTGTGACCTAGATAGCTAAACTAACCAAGTTGCATAGCCAATAGAGGCGTGGTTAACTAATTAAAGTCCTGATCGGCTGGTTGCGATCCACAATTTATCCAACTTAAGCATGACAATTCTGGGTCTCTATCGGGTGTGTTTGCTTCTAGAGAACGATCGTTTCTGAAACTTCCATTTATTTTTGGTGTACTGTTGTAGACAGTGATTCATAACGTTGGTGTTCGATAGGAGTGACGCCTTGTTTCCATTCTTACAGCATCAGGACTGTGGTACCATTTTGGCCCGAGCTTCTATCACGTCTTGTTTTCAGTACAGCTTCCTCATATCCTTTTGCATTCCATAGTGAACTAGTTAATTGCATTCGTTAAAGGTGATATTGGTAAACGAGAGTACATATTAGCGTGTGGGCATTAGACCCAAGGTTGCAGATATCATAAATCATCACAGTGGACTTTTTTTGAGCAAGGAACTTTCCTTCAACGGGGTACATTGTGAATGATTATGATTCACTGATTAACTAAGAAGCCGGAAATAGGATGTACCTTCCGAAAACATCTTCTGTTCGCTTGCAAAAGATTGCACAACACGTCGACATGTCATCGGATTTGCATATGGCGCTCTTTCGACACGCACTCTATCGATCACGGATCATACATCCCCGGAACTTATAGTCATCGCCTCGTCTCGGGGTTCTCGAAGTACGCGATGTTTCGTCATCACCGCCTGATCGGATTGTAATTCGGTGCATTCGAAAAAATGCAAATCTCCGCTGGACAGAAAGCCCAGCCTCCGCTTGGTTTGTATTTCTAGTATGGTCGGCCCGCCACATTCATAGTTTCCCTTCTTTCGGGCTTCATCCGTCTGCACATCGTTTCAGGATCTCGCAGCCATGAGTAGTGAATCTTCCGAGCTCAAGAGGACGTGCGTTTGTGGACACAGCACCCGCTTCGGCGTTCTCGTCATCGGAGCCCTCTGTTTCTCCCTCTACATGGCCACGTAGGTTGAGGATATCTTCCTGAGACGCAATCGGACCTTTCAGTGGAATCGCATTTTACTCAGCTATGGTGCCAATGACTGATCTCACGACATCTCCTTTGTTCTCCAACGACAGTTCGGTCGACGTGGACTACAGTAGTTGGGATCTCCCTATGGCCGATCGGCGCTTCACCTACTCTGTGATGGAAAAGAGTTGGCTTATCGGGAATGTCTTTCTCGGTCTCCTTGTTGGTAGTAACATCCATTGTCACAGCCTGCCTGAGTTAGCTGATTCTAGGAAGTGTCCCCCTGTTGGCCTTCATGAACAGATTTGGACCACATCCTACAGTAATCCTCCTAGGAACTGCCTCCACCGTCATCACCGCTTTTATACCTCTTGCTGCCTCTATGGGCATTTCTTTCCTGGCCGTGCTGCGCTTTGTTCAAGTATGCATCTGCCTATTGCGGTCCAGGAACCTCGATTCAGGGTATCGGATTCGCCAACATCTTTCCTATCATCGGCTCCATCATGACTCGGTGGGCGGCGATCACAGAGTCCGGCCTCTTCATATCGCTCCTCACCGGCTACATCCAGCTCTCCATCATCATCTCGACGCCGATCTCCGGCGTCTTTGCTAAAAACTTCGGCTGGCCCTCCATTTACTACGTTCATGCTGCCATAGCTGGCGCTCTCACCATCATCTGGGCGCTCTTCTTCAGGTATTTGCTGGAGATCTTAAAGCATTTTTCCTAACAGTACAGCCTTCTCTTTCAGAAATGACCCCGCCAAGCACCCCTTCGTCGGAGACAAGGAGATCCGCAAGATCTCCACCGGAAAACCCCCAATGGCCTCCATCAAGAAGCCAACCAACGTAAGATTCTGCGTTATCTCTCTGAGGCTTGTTCTTTCGTGTAGGTCCCCTACAGAGCGATCCTCACCTCTCCCGCCATCTGGGTAGTTTGGATCGCCTGCGTCGGCAACTACTTGGCCACTCAGTTCTCCATCACCTTCTTCTACATGTACCTTGTTTGGGTTCTTAAGATCGATGGTGAGACTGCCGGTTTCGTCGCGCCCATCCCTCTCGTCATCCAGGCATGTCGATGTTGGGTATAATCAGTATATTTTGTTCTTTAAGTTGCTCCTGAAATTCGTCACGGGACTTGTAAGCGATCGTATCACGTTCATGTCCGAGCGTAATAAGGTAGCCTCATTCATCCCACTAGATCTACACTATGCACCTTCCAGTGTCGCTTCTTCAACTCGCTCGCTTTCTACGGCGCCGCTTTCTTCTTCGTCGTTCTCGCTTTCGTGCACCCCGAGGACAAAATGCTCTGCGCGTTTCTGGCCATGATTCCACAGGCAATGATCGGCTTCAACCCCGGCGGGTTCAACAAATCGTCCGTGCTTGTGGCTCGCCAGCACAGTCCTGCAGTGCTGGCCGTGACTCAAGTCATTCTTTGCATGACCCTCTTCGGCGGATCCTTTATTGTCCTCTCCATGACGCCCAACAGCACTTTCGAAGAGTACCGCTGCGTGTTCCTGCTCTACGCGGTAGTTCTCGTCGTCACAAACACCATCTTCGGTGGGGCTTCCATTACCGTACCCTGTTCTAATAAGTATTTAGTTATCTTCTGCCGAGCAGAAGCCGCCGAGTGGACGAAGGATAAGCCGCAGCAACCCGATCAAGTGTCACCAAGCACCGCTTAATGATCTTCTGTATGTTTTCGAACACTGTATGTAGATAAAGTATCTCCCTTTCTTGTCCCCGTCGTTATTATCGGCCAAATACCGTCTTTTTATTTGGCATTTTGATCAATGACAGGTAGAATATAGAAAAGTGAACAAGAGAAGTGATCAGTCATAGCAAGTCATTACAGTATGACAAGGAGTTCTGGGCTACTTAGGGCATAAACTCATGATGCCCTGGTGCTTATGGTACATTCGTCGTTAACACGAAGACTCGTGATTCCACGATCCTCTGCAGAAAGATTCGAAGCGCCGCGCGTCTGTATCGTTCAAAGCTGATAAGAGTGGGAAGAAGCATAAGACCGAAGTGTGACATGGCCACAAAGGAGCATATGTTGGCAAACTGAGCTAAGGATGCAGAGGAGGACACGAATAGAGACCAGATGAAGATGATGGCAAACGGTAGAGCGGCCAGGGTCGCCGGTATTGACAACACAATGAATATCGTTCTCATCATGACTTTTATCTTGTTCCTGTTCGGTGGTGTTGTCTTCTTGCGCAAGAAGCTGAATAGAAGGAAGATAAGCAGTGTGGACATGAGCGCCGTAAAAGTGACATGAGCGATGGAGCATATCATCACAGGTTTGGAAAGGTGAAATCCGCCGACAAATAGCGAGGACATAACATAGCAAACTACGTTGTTCTGGGAAGGGAACGCTTCTAGGCTGACGGACGAGAATACCAGCACGAACACAAACGCAGCATCCAACACATAGATGCAGAAGAAGATGATCAAGTACTTCACAGAAAACATCTTCTTTTCAATATGGGCAAATCGGAACACCGTCAGGTAAAAGGCTCCGATGTGGAAGTAGCTGACGCCAACAGTGCTGATGAAGATGAAAGCCACACAAACACAAAGGTGAACTCCATATTTGGGCAAGAAGGAGGCTATTCCATGCATCTTAAGGCATATGACGTCGTCGAGGAACTCGGGTTGCAGGACGACGTTCCACATAAACAAAAGCAGGCAGTTGTTGGTCAGCATGTTCATGATTAAGTATACATAGTGTCGGGTGTTCTTGTTGCGGGTAGTCCAACCGACGTACGCAGAAAATGCGCAAATACAATAAGACAAAACCAATATGGTCGTGTATAGAACTGTGTAGACCACAGCGTGCATCACAAGGAATGCATACTGACCTGCAAAACATGACTATACGTTCTAACTAATTGAATCGTCTATTTACACTCGGACTGCCCCTTTCTTCGTTATGAAGTTTCTTATGCACTTCTCATAGTTTCTCAAGTTTTGAGAAGTTTCTCATGGGGTGTCAAAGATCTGAGGGTAGTGAATTTTTGCGCGTGAATTTTTTAAAAAGTAGCAATGAACACAAAAGGGGGTAAAATCTGGGGAGATTGACTATCCCATTGGCCGACCCAAAGGTTAATGTCTAGCATGACTACAACGGTTTCCTTACTCTGTGGACGATCCTTCCGGATATGCATCTAACAAAATTATTTTCCTCGCCAACTAGTCCATATTTCCTATATTGTACCCACGAGTTTCCAGCTTAACCAGATTACAGTACAGACATTCGACAGACGGTAAAAACATTTGCGTCGAGAGTTTAATAATGTTTTCTCCTAAGTAGTCAATTTCATTATCCTCCTTCAGCTTATGACCGCCAAGAAAGTGTGTGGACCTGAAGGTGAACGAATCGCAACAATAAACTGGTGTTATTCGTAAAGATGAACACAGGGGTCCCGTAAACGTCCCGTAGCACGTATAAGAAATCGACCTTACGTAAGTTCTGTCTGCCCACATCTGTTTCAGATACGAGATATGGAGGTACGCATCATTATATAAGTGGTAGTTGCACTCGTCAAAACAAAGGTGAAAATAACCGTCTTTCAAAAATACATAACCTGAAGAGAGGAGGAAGTAGGTGATCATTCCACTCATGCCTATCCTAATGAGGTGAAGGATCACACATCCAGAAATCGGGAAGATGATTGGTGATCATTGAGGAAAGTCGCAGCGCGCCATTTGAACGTAGCGATAGAAGAAGCAAGCACATCGCGAGGAAAACAGGTTTAAATCGGAATCGGAATAAAGTGGTTATGGTGAAGGGGTTCGCTTACTAGCAAATGACCCCAACTGAACCCGGCAGATTGAAACGAAATGGGGCTTATTCGAAAGGTCTTTGGTCATAGAATATTATGCCGCAAAAATTATCGGCCCGTTTTTGGATCCCTGGGAGAACGGACCAAAACAATACCGTAATCTTCCAAAAACCGACCCTCCGTAAACTAGCATTCCCTGATCGCACTGAGGCTTTTGATG
>JADLIF010001385.1:0-77465 GCA_016648015.1 Steinernema khuongi
ATGGCAGAAAGCCTAAGCCGAGCGTAGATGTTACTCTGCTCGCAATGCCTATGCAAACCTTAATTAGCAAAACATCAGGACTGGGGGCAAGCCTAAGCCGAGCGTAGATGTTACTCTTGTATGCGAATGCTAACTTTCTATCTGACATGAGATCTGGTATGAGTTGTCAATGGTATGAATTGTCCGTGGTATGAGTAGTCCTTGGGATGATCTGTCTGTGGTATGAATTGTCTGTGGTATGAGTTGTTCGTGTATGAGTTGTCCTGGTATGAGTTGTCTTGGTATGAGTTGTACCGATGCCGTGTCCAAGCACGCAAAGTTTGGCGACTTCAGAAGCGTGATGAGAGTGGATTTCACACTATCCGGCCACTCCCCTCCGCACAGGTTCAGTTCTCTTAACTCGCCGAGGAGGCTTCGTTCCTCGATGAATCTAATGCACTTATCTCCGGTATACCAAGTTGTGAGCATATGCACATGCCCTTGCAAGCTGCTGAAGAGGCTGTCCGTTAACCCCTTGTGACGTATATCAAAATATCTATAACCAAAGCTATAATTGGAGGCCATCGATCTTATCAGGGACAGGACCTTTGTCCTGAAGCGATGCAGGGGCATCTTCTTTGGTAGGGCGGCAAATATGTCAGGTCCAACCTCGATTGCTCGAAGCGCACTCGACACCGGACTCTTCTAAAGCTGGAAGATCATCGCGATTTATCGAAAATCTAATCCCGACTTGAGTCCCGTCGTGGTTTGTGTCCAAGCACAGGCTGAGCTCTCTGCGTTTACTGTGGTGACGTTCCACCGTCGACGACCATGGACTCCATATCAGCTTTAGGGTTTTCAGGTCCTTCTTTTGCAGTCTTGTGCAGAGAGCGTCCATAAAGGCGACGGGAACGAAATCCATTTGTAGGTGCTGAGAAAATTACCCCAGTTAACAAACCTCTGTAGAAATGGATGTAAATGCTCGCGTGGCATCGCAATCTTGCTGGTGGGAAACTCACACTTCGGAACATCGCTATTCTTGGTGCGAAAGCCCAATGGCACTATGTCTTACCTCATGGCAATAAAACCCTCGTGAGAAGATCCGAAATTCTCCCGATTTTTTGAAGTTTCTGCTTAAAAGGACTGCAGTTAGACCTGGGAACGCTCCTCGAAGTGTGCAATGTGTAAAATGAAAATTAAGGGTCAAAATTAGAATAATAGAAGTTTGAGGTTACCGAAAGTCAGCCCCGAAGTACCTGGATCACTTGGGAACATTCCCTAGTGAGCTCAGAAATGACCCCTGGGCGATTGTTGCTCCAATATAAGCAGTAAACAGCTACGTCATCAAAGAAGGACCCCCTCTACCGTACCCCTCCACGTTCCACTTGCAAGAATCGCACTTCTGATTGTTTGCGACGTGTGCTAATCGCTTCTGATCGCGGCTTGTTGTCGGGCGTCCGAATTAGAAGTGCGCGCGTCACTTCCTCTGTTCGGCGCTCTAATGCGCGCCGAAGCCGAAAACATTTCCGCCCGCGAGGTGTTCCCGCTAATCGTGACCCTGGGACTCCGCGCGCACTCCTTATTGGCACAATCTCCCTGTTTTCCCGGGAGTGTCCGCGCGGACTATGTACTTGATGCAGATCCACGTGGGAATCACGTGGCGCTTCCTAGTGAGTGTTGCCATTTGGGCTGCGGACAGGAGAGGATCTTCGGAGCAGGAGTGACGGGTTTGTGATACCCTGATGACGCGTATGGGCTACTCGAAATTGCCGCGAGTGAGCTAGGAAAGGGCCTTGAGCACATACGGTACATTGTTGGCTCCTTTGAGCGGTGTGAGAGAGCACAGACGGCGAGAGAAACATTGCAAAGACAGTTCCACAGAGAAATATTGCACTGAAAACCTTCGAGGAAATATTTCTAGTCGTCTGCACTCTCTCGCACCGCTCGAAGGAAGCAGCAGAACATAAGAACAAGATCCATGGCTGCCTGGCCATCTTCAACGAGCTAATGTGCTTCACGCTTGTCTCCCTGCTTCAGGATGGAACCAGATAAGGGACCTTTCATCGTTCTGGGTGCCCAAGCTTGTCGATGGATAGCTGAGAATCTAGTGGGAAGCAGCTTCTTTGAGTGGGATTGAGGTGACTCATCAACTTTGCACTTTAAGATTTCGTGCTCCGACACTCCTGTTTGGACACACTTTCCTTCTTTTCGCCTCCTTCAGAGAGTAATCTCTGGATTAGGAGCTAGCAGCTGCAGGGGTCAACGCCTGACGAAGCGGATCTACGACCGGATTTTCGTATATTTTCCTTTTCAGATGCAAAAATATTCATTTTTCTGAATCAGTATTCGAGGTGCCTCTGCTTCTGCCCAGAGCGGAAGGTTCGCGTCGTTTCCTGGGAGGCCCTTCTGAACACATCCACTGTGTAGTGTGCTTATCCACTGTGCTTAGTGGTCGCCTAAGAGCGCCATTCGTGGAGCACATCTAATGACTTATTGGGCTTGCTTCACTGGTGGCCTCTGGATCGTCTACTTGAGTTTGGCTGTAACAGTTTTTTGGCGACTTTGGGACCATTAGTACGAACTCTACCGATGCTTGTCGTGTGGAAACGGCACCCTCAAGAAGCTAGAACCAAGAAGCTAAAAAAAGTAGTTAGACAACTCTTTAAGATCCGTTCCCGGTCTAAAATCGGAAGACAAGCAAATCAAGAGCTGTTGACTTTGAGCTACTTGGAACTGCCTACTTCTTCCCCTTTTGATTCTTCCCGTGGTCCCGTCTTTGTAGGTCTTTGAAACCTAGCTTTGACCAAGATCGTACCAAGAACGTGGAGGTCTTGACCGATCCCTCCAAAAGGTTCTAAAGGCTCATTTGGAAAACTATAGAAAACTATAGGTCCTACCTCCGCTACTTCCCCACCTCTGCTTCCCTGGAACGCCCCCAACCATGCACATACGGACAATAGGTGCAAATCAATGTAAAAAGTAATAACTGCTGCCAGAATGGACGCGGAACACGATTGGAACGACGAAAAAGTGAACATGTCCGAAGTGATAAAAAGCGAACAAAGGAGAACAAGTGGCTCCTAATTTTGGACTTGGAATGGCTTCGATCTACTGGAGTTCGCCGGGCGTGAGGTCGTGGAAATTGAAAGACCAAAACAACTCAATCTTGCTTTCAAGTGCTTCTTTGCTGCGTTCACTTACTTCTCTCTCCCTAGAAGCACTGCAAATCCACGAGATTTCTGGTTTCTCCGCGGCGACCACTTCCTTATGCATTGCTGGTCTTCAAAAACTTCTTCTAATTGTCAAAAAACTCAACAAGTCCGAAAGATGGAGACAATGAACAAACAAAGCAAGTGCTCTTGGTCTTGAACTACTTGCAACTGCTTCTGTTTTTCCTTATTCCTAGAGTGTAGTGTGCGCCAAGTGACCCCTTCTTAAGTGTTTTACATCCCCATTGTAAACTACTCATATCAGAACATTGTTAGCAAATAGTCGATCTACCAGATCTATATGTATAAGGAAGATCTGGCACAGTTGGTAGGATCTTTTACGTGTATTCAAAGCTCGAGAAGATCCAGTGTCATCCTTGGTGAAATAACTAGGCTCGAACAATAATTAGGCGACGTAACTTTTTGTGGTAATAGAAGATAGGTGAAAAAAAGCAGTAGAAGATAGGCAAAATGCTGTCCTGGAGTGGCTTGGGCTTAAGGTGTTTTTCTGCTCCTTTATATCGGGACTATGTTTCCCCTATGCATCAGTAACTGAGGAGCGGTTTCCATGTGGACGTGCCCCAAGCCTGGACCCCAAAGCTCATATCTTTCGAAGGCAAACTATCCATGTCCTACTTGCACTCGGGAAAGCCAAGACGAAGAACTCTGCCCTCTGATACAAGGATATGCGACCCCCTCGATCTCTGGTGTCCCTGGCCACTTCACAATGCATTGGGGCTTCAGCACGCTCGGGAGCATGGTGGCGAAGAAAACAGCCTGCAGATGTTCTTAGAGTACTCGGATTCATTCCACATTCATCGCTACAGGACCCCCTTTGGGACTGATTGCCGAAGTGGGTGGTCCCACCGCGCATTCGTCATTCGTGGCGGGAGGACGGGGCCTGGGGCGGTGTGACTCAGCGTTTGGTTAATTCAGAGATTGCGGATGCCCATCTCGTGATTGCCGAGCGTGTTCCACGAAGGTTGTTTTGGTCCTTGCGTGGCTTCGTCCTGAGACGGTCCGAGAGTGCTCGGCTTCGCGGCGAAACCCCTCAGTGACCCTGACGTGCAGTCTGTGCTACTGTAGCCTGCCGAGAAGGGCAACTTTGGTCTCTAATATTTAGGCCTTTGGATTGGCATATTTTCCGCTGTTTTCCAGTTCCTCAACGGGGCCCTTCCCAGAAGGAGCATTAGGGCAAGGAGACAAACAAAGGTGTTTTTCTTTTCAAAATTCTTCTTCCTCGTCACCAATTTCCAAAACGCAACTGATCCCTCAAGGCCCACGCTTTCCGAACCACCTTCTTGTGTTGCGTCTCGAGCCACGCCCTCCCTGCCACCTCCTAGATCTCAGGAGCGTGATCGATGTTTCCATCCATCTTCTCAGCTCCTCCGCGCGCCATATTTCCACAAAATTGTTTCCGGAATCGATGAGGAATTGCGACTTCGCGCGAATGGTTCCTCTAGTATCGCCCGAGAGTGCGACTGCCTTGCTCCTTGCGGAAGAAGCGCGAGGTCATGAAGGGCGCGTTCCTGTCTTTGTTCGTCTGTGCGCTCTCACGCCGCTCAGAAGAGACATTATAAGTCCAAGCTTAAGTTCTAAATCTAAGCACTCACTATGTATACGCGTGTTGCTAGATAACATAAATCCAAGACCGAAAGGGCGATAGGTCACACAAACCTTTCCGTGCCTCATGTGAGCCAGCAAGAATCCTGTCTCCGTCAAGTGGCGTGAAGCAGAGCAGAACAAAAGTATTGCACCGAGAGTTGATTGTCTCTGTTCGTCTGTGCTCTCTCACGCCGCTCGAAGGAGACAGCCTTCATACGTTTGTCTCTATTACTGTCTGCGACGAGCGGTGCGAGACAGCCCAGACGAGCAGAGAAAACGAATGTTAACAAAATAGAACGACCCTAGAACGCGTTTGCTCCTACTGCGCCACTGTATGACATAGGAGATAAGACGTAAGGCGTGAGAGGTGCATGTGTGATCTCCCTTCAGGGAGAGTCTTCAAACTCTACCGTAACCTAATCTGTCTTCGGAATGGTGACATTTTCAATACACCTGCAAAACGAAGAAAAAGAGCGAAAGACCAACAAGAAGGCCGTGAATTCCTAAACTTTTGAAGTCCTCCTCCCCTCCCTTCCCCTCCTAGCAGCCCTATGCACCTCCAAGCCCGCTGGCTCCATTCATTTTTATTCCTCGCTAATCCTTGGATCTCCTTTTCCATTCCTTTTTGTTTTCCTTCTTGTACTCCCCTTGTAACCCACTTTGAATTACTCTTAATCCCTCTGTAATCGACTCCCTTTTTGCCCCTGGCCCTCAAGAACATCCTGCAGCGTCTCTCGGCCCCTTCCGGATGAATGTCCTTGAAGGACTCCTGACAGCGATGTTTGTGGCGCAAGTTATCCACTCGAAACGCGTCGAGGGCGCGCGGACGACATGTGTAATTCCATTAACTCCAAATGTTCTCCCGAGCCTCTCGGGTCACGGGATCCCGACTATTTTTGGCTGCAGGAGCCTGGGGACTTCATGGACAGATTATCGCTCTTTTTGGGACCTTTTCATCTCCTAGGAATGTGGAGGGGATAGCTCTGTAAAGGTACTACTCAAACCTATAAAGGAAGCTTCTGGCCGAGGTTAGGTTTGGCTTAGGCTAAGGTTCCGAAGATGCTGGATCCACTATCGGTCTACAGTATCTGCTTGTCCTTGGTCCTACTCTGGGCCTCAAATCGCCCCCTTCTACCTTGGTTCCTTCATGTATGCGAAGTTCCCAGTGCTCCTTCTTCGTCCTCTCTCCTTGTTCTTGTTCCCTTCCCCCACCCTAACGACCCCTGTAGGTTCTCCCACCTCGTCCGCCTCCTCCTCGTCCATTCAACCCAGGCCAAGACGAGATACAGAATCGTTAAAGGGCGCCACTTGTTTTGCCCGAAGTTCCCATGCTTTATAAATTAGAAAACGTCCGTCGTCGGGAGTTTCGCGTGTTTTCGATCGTCTGCGACGACGGGGTACGGTAGGACCTGAGTAGGCCGACGCGTCCGCCGTTCCAGGTGACCGGCGATGAGGATAGTTCCGAGAATGTGCGCTAATTAGGGGACAAGGAAGGAGATGTTTGCTGCAGGTGTTCCTAGGTTGTTTCTTAGATTCTGGAGCTTATTGGCTTTGCAAAAGTGCCCCCATTCTATCGCTCTGAGACCAGATACTGTGCTTCTGAGAATCTGTGATTCTGGAGTCAACGACTCCGGAGCTTATGGTTCTCAGCACCGTCCAAGCCGCCATAATTCCTGAGCTCATCGGATGAGCCTTCGGACTCCTCCTCGGACTACTCAGCGAAGTAATGCCCTTTGGGCCGAGGGCTTCGCGTCATCTTCTTCACTCCTAGGAGAGACCAAAGGCCGGACTTGTGATGTGCAAACAACAGACCTGTGAAATGGAATCAGAACACTGCCGAGATGACTCTCAAGCCTTGTTTTGAACCTACATGACTCCTTGTTTCCTGTTATGTCCTTGGGCGCTCCTCCGAGAACGAGTCAGGTGCGGTTCAGAGACCTCGACCTTGGGTGTTCAAGCCTTTATTTACAAAACAAGGGCTGAAACGGTACACTGCTATTAGCAGTTTAATGAACCCGGAGTACGGTACTGAATCCAGAACACGGTCACGTGGATCGCTTGTGGAGACCTCACAAGCCCTTAAAAGTTCATTTTCTGGGCTACAGTATCCTTGAACATACCCGTCCTAAGAAGTACTCCTACGTGCTGAAGTCGGCCGTGTTTTGAGAGGCAATCGTCCTAAGCGCGTCATGAAGTGCCAAGAAGTAAACAAGGAACTAGTAAACGCAAAAGTACTCCCGAAACGATGATTGCTGAGAGTGACTGCTGTTTGCCTAAAATGCATCAAAAAGTCGTTGTGAGACCTTTTATATGTTGACCATGTTTTAATGCTCATTTTCTGCATTTTGTGATCCTTTTTTTATTAAAAAAATCCTCGGCACTCGTAAATTTCCAACATTCGTTGGGTCGAAAACTCAAAGAAATGTTTCTCTAAGTCCCTTACTGGATCTGTGCCCACTTCTGTCGACAGTACTCCCATAACGATCACCCCGAGGAAACTTCCAAGGTAACGGGGATTCGATTCCCACTCAATCCGTCTACCACTCGGCTTCTGAGTCGACATATAATTTGTTTATATACTACGCAATCTCTTCGTAGGCGACTCAAGCTCATAAATTGATTAAAGCGAGCAAACAGATTTATGTTGTTTTCGAGCGCATAATTACTCGCTGACTCACTTTTAAGTGATCTCGCGGCTCCCCATTTGTCAGGTTAACCCACTGCCTAAGTCCCTTCCGCCACCCTTCTTCAGCGACCTCCGCCAAGGGCGATGTTCCTTATAAGGCAACGCCCCTCCTCGCCAATCGGCTTCTCACTCTCCTTCTTGGCTTCGCTCCGAGCTCATCCCTGCTTACACGCGTTTCCTACTTCTCAGACTAATCCGCCTCCGGTGCAGCCGACGCCCCTCGAGTGTCCGTTACAAAACAGCGTCTCCGAGGACCCGCCCCCTCCTTCTAGCCCCGTCGCCCCGGGCGATGTTTCTAAACGTCTAATTAGAGCGAATCGCTCGGCCGAAGGAGCTAATTAGTATAATTTCGCGCTCCAACCGTCAAAACACACCGTGCTCTTCCGGGAGTTGTCCTCCTGAGACCTTCTTGGACTGTCCCCGGCGACCCTTCCTGCTCCAGCGACTCTGTTTTCGTCGCGTGACCCGAAAGAAGCACTCCGACGGAAACGAACGCGTCTAAACTCCTTGTTTTCGCTTTTAAAAAGCCGGCTCAGATTGATCCCCTGGGCGCGCACTCCCCTCGGGACCACGGGGCCATGTTGGGAGGCTTCGGTTCGTGAGGAGTGGCAGATGAGTTTAACGCTTTTTTGCTATTTCACTGCATATTAGGTGGGCGTCTTTGTGACGTCTTATTTTGACGCGATTGGTTTCAGGTTGGCGTTGTCTGTTGTCTTGGTCTCGAGCAGAATGCTAAGGACTCAAAAATTGGGTCCTGACACGAAGTGAAAGGCAGTTGCATCATAACCATAACCGAAATCCGTCTTTTTAAAGTGGTTTTATCTTTATCGTGACATGACCCTCTAGGAAGCTTCTTGGAACAAATTTTTGAACTTCCACGCGAAGCCCCTCGGGAACGTCGCCATTTCATCAGACGGAAGAGATAGGACCTTTGGAAGAGGTCTTCCGCCGGAAACATTTGTTTGAAGAATTGGTCGACTTCTAAGGAAACATTCATTTGATTTATATTCGCTTCTTCTGCCTCTCTAAAGTGAATGTGTGGGTTGACCTTGCTAGAGTAGCATTTTTCTGCTTCTTCTACTTCGGTCTTAGGCCATAAACGACATGTGAGTTGTTGACATACAAAAACAACACCTCAGAAAACCCTCCCATTGCCTAGGACGCTGAAACCATCCGCTGAAACATTTCTGACCGGATTACACAGAAACATTTCTAGACTGCGCTAATGAGAAATGTTTCCATCCAGCAATATTTCAAGCGTTCTGCATCATTTGTGGCTGACATCGGTTGAAATATTTCTGGGTGTGAAATGTTTCATGTTTTCCTGACGTCCAAACACTTTGCAGAAAAACATCCACTTGATTTATGACCTCACTTCCCACCCAATTCGGTCCCGCGACGACCATAGGATGAGCCAGAGATTATGAGCGTCAGATCTCCTAGATCTGCAGAAGCTCGCGGCTTCGTGGGCGTCCCCGTAGCCCGAGGCGCCTCTATTTCGGAGAGGCCCATTCCTACTGTTTACTTTCGCACGTTCTACCAGGAGCTCCGCACGCCTAATAAATCGGTCCCGCGACGACGATGATTCGTCTTGAGTCCCGCGGCCCTCCGCTCCCGCTGAGTGACGTCCGATCGGAGCGCGGCGAGATCGCGCCCTCGATTAGCCCCCGGCTTCGTTTTTGCCTCGTGTTTTGTCCCTCGACCACCGCAGGGAGCTACCGTATCCCTGTGTAGAGGTGAATGAGAAAAAGGATTATCTGCGCTCTTCGGTCTTTGGAGGCTTGACGTCATGCCGCGCTTTTTTTAATTCTTCGGAAAAAACAAGGGTTGAGAAGTGTCATGACGACTGTTCCCACGCCTCTTTGGAAAATCTGGATTTTCAATCTCAATCCAAGCTTCTAGGGGCTTCTACTGCATTTGACTCATGGTCTTGAGGAGGAGCGTTCCCACCGTTCCGCGAAAGAGGAAGTAGATAAGGAAATCAACAAATTAAGTGGCTATTCTATTACTTGATGATTCCAAAGTGTCCACCAATACCTCTGATTTTCCTACTCCAAGAGTAATTCTACTCCAAGCTGCTTCTTGTCCCCAAAGGCATAGCCTCTGTAAGAATCTACTTACTTGGATGGACCCATAGAACATCATGTACAGGGCGCTGAGAGTCGCGCTCTCTCTTCCCAGGCGCTCCTTCTCGTCCTTTGTCGGTCTGACGGTCCTGGACGTCCACGCGCCACTGAAGTAGGAGGCCACAGAGCCCTGGGTATCGCTTCTCGGCCTCTTGGCTCCGATCAAAGTGAAGTTTCTGTTCTTATCAGCTTGATCTCTGATACTCAGTCCACCGGACTGCTCGGGATTGACTCCTTTTTGGAACCTGGTCAGCTGAGGGGCTCGCTCCTCGCTGGCCAAGGGTCGGCCCGGCTTGGCACTCACCGCCGGGAACGGCCCTCTCCCCTTGGGGAGGAATAAGAACCTTCAAACCTTCCTGGATATCCTGGAGACACGAACTACAAGCTGTTGTCACGTTGTCGGTGCTTGTTTTTCGGCGAGGAAACGCGTGCGTTCCAGAACCGGGCCATTCGGAAAGGACAGTCCGAGAGTGAAACAATGGCGGAGAAAACAACGCAGAAAGTGCTGTTTTTCGAGGCGTTTCACTCGTGCGGACAACCTTTGTTTTTCACGCTCGTTTGGCCATAAAATTGTTTTGTTGAAATTTGTTTGGTCCTTTCCACTTTGTCCTGAGTCGCGAGCATCTTCCAGGACACGTTTTGCAGACCTAAACGGCGCCATTGTCCAGTGGCTCCTTTGCTGTTATCCTAAGCCAAAAAGGGTCATTAAACTGTTTGGGAATGGAGCTCGTGTAGATCTACTTATAACTGAAGCATACCGCGTGTAATCTCATCTGTGAAGTGCCTCCACGCGCCCCCGATCCTGACCCTCCATTCCAAGACTTACAGGCGCCCTACCGTACCCAGCGCCTCCAAGATGGCGATGTGCGAGAACGACCGCACGCTCTTCAACATGAGCGACCGCGCCACGGTGGAGTTCCTCGAGCAGCTGGAGCACTTCAACCGCGCCTACACCGTAGTCCACCGCTACTTCTGCGCGCTGATCTGCGTCTGTGGCGTCGCCCTGAACCTCGTTCACATCGTCGTGCTCACGAGGCGCCAGATGCGCGTCTACGCCGTCAACTCCATCCTTTCCATCATGGCCACCTGCGACGTCGTCACCATGATAAGTAGGTGGGAGTCGGGGAGGGTTACAGTAGCTGAGATCTGTCCAGAAGTCTAGACAAGCCTAGACAGGTCTAGACATCTCCTAGACGTCTATCATTCTGTCCTTTCCAGGCTACCTCATCTACTTGATTCGCTTCAAGTTCGTCGAGAACGAGGAGAACGTCTTCGGGTGAGCTCTCCTCCTTGTCTCCTGCCCCTACCGTACCTCTTCAGCTACAACTATTACTGGCTGTTGTTCCTGCTTGGACACGTCGTCCTCAGCATCGCCCTCCACACCATCTCCCTCTACTTGTCCGTCGTCATGGCCTTCATCAGAGTCACGGCGCTGGAGAAGCTCGACTCCAAGTGGGTGAAGAGCCGGAGCGTGGGGTGAGTTAGGCTACCGTACCCAGCCTTCTTGAGCTTGTCTTGGGCAAAGCGAAGACCTACTAAGCATCTCTCCTTCAGGCACATCTTCTTCGCGACGAGCTTCTTGGTCGCCATCCTCTCCATCCCGACCCTCCTCGTGCACAAGATCGAGCGGCTGGACCCGGCCTTCTTCGGGCTCGAGAACTCGACTCTCGCCGGAGGAAGCTCTCCCGTCGCCCTCTACACGATCGGACTCGACCCGCTGGCGACGGAGCACTCCTGCGCCCTCTTCAAGTTCAACCTCTGGCTCACCGGCATCTGCTTCAAGGTACGACTCCAGGTGGAAACATCTCCTCAAGAAGGCCCCTTTAGGTGTTCCCGTGCTTCCTCCTCTTCTGGTTCACCGCCGCCCTCATGCAGGTAAGCCAGAGGGTTCGTGTGACAATGGAGCGCCATGTTGACAAGGCGTAAGACTCGATGGTGACCTTACGGGGTTCCGTCAGGAGTTCAAAACTGTTGGCCTCAGTGGTAGTGACGAATAGGCATTTTGCAATCACTGTGCATCAATAGTAGCCTTTTTCGCGTCATTGGCGACCTTAGCCTATTCCACGGCGCACCCCATCACTGAGCAACCGTCGCCACCGAGCGGCATGAGAGAGTGCAGACGACCAGAGAAGAAACGTCTCTGAATAGTGTGACTTGAGAGCTTTCTCCACCTAAACGCTCTCTGTGAGAACCAAAGAACGTCCTTCTTGACCTTATGGACTCACGAAACTCCTTCAGAAACTGCACGAGACGTCCAAGAAGCGACGCATGTTGCTCGGACTCTGCGACGAAAAACGGCGTCGCAAGAAGCTCGCCGTGGACAAGACGACCTACATGCTCATCATCATGTTGATCATCTTCTTGGCCACCGAGTTGCCACAAGGTAGGTGAACCGCCCTTGGGTTGTCCAACTTTCGAGTCGATTTGGGTTCAAAAAGGGACCCTGTGCTCCTTCCCTCAAAGCCCTAGTCCTCATCACCTACTTCAGGCGCACTGGCTCTGCTGAACGCACTCTACACGAACGACGTGCACACGTTCATCTACTTGAACCTGGGCGAAGTGCTCGACCTCCTCTCGCTCATCAACTGCAACACGAGCTTCGTGCTCTACTGCGTCATGTCCTCGCGCTACCGACTCACCTTCCGGAGGATCTTCCTCTCGTCGGTGCCGACGAACCCAAGCACGACGGCCTTCAGCATCCTCAGGCAACTCGGCTGACAAGGAGACGGGCGAAGCCAAGAAACGGGAGAAGACATATGACAGAGAAAACGTGTACTTCTGATGAGTTGACGATAAATCGTGTCAAGAAGAGGCTGCTCCATCTTCAGAGGTCTTCTGGGGAATGCCCTCGCTTGGAGCGACGTCTAATATCGGTGCGATAAGGCTGTCCATAAGGCTCACGTGTCCTCAGTACAGCTCAAGAACCAGCAAAATCTGCATAACGAAATGCGCCCATAATCACCAGAGTCCTTAAGGCCATCCCGATAAAAACCTTATTTTTATAAAAGACTTTCATCCGAAAGTGGACGCTTGTGGCCATAGTTTTAAAGTCCGTAGCACCGCTTCAGGTGGTCGTTTTGAAAAAAAATCTTTGAAACCCCAATAGAATAAGGTCTTGCGAATAATCTACTTAAATTTTAAAGGAATTCGATAAATTCCTGCAAAGTTATACTCATTTCATCGCGTTGCAGAACTTTCGGGACACCCTATACAGCGTGTTTGAGAGAGAATAGGCTTGCAGAAGAGGTTACTTTACTGCCTTGAAGTCATTGCAATGTTAACAAACATGGGAAACCGCTAAGACGTGGTACAAATATGCAACGAATCGACATGAGCACTTCTAGAGAACTCTCTTCTCCGAAGTTATGATTCGATTTTTGTCTCACGCCATAAGGGAACCAACTCTAGCTCACTGGATCTCAGCACGCGTCCGAAAGAAGAGGAGTACTTACTGAACTTTATTTGCATATTTCTTACATTCCCGGTGGCGAAGACAAAGTTGGTCACCAGCAGAGCTGTCATCGGGTCGGGTCACCCGAGATTTTCGAGTCAATGGCAGCTCTGGTCACCAGAAAGCGAGGCAATGAAGTACCGTACTGCATCGAATACACACTTTATTTACGAACTACTAACATTTCACACATGGGTGTGTAGAATCACGCTGCTCCAAACGGCGACGTGGAGCTCCAATGTCGAGCAACAGTGTGCCATTATTAATGTGGGCACAGAGAACTTCTGGCCGAGGAATCTCTGATCCATTCCAGAAGATGTGAGAACCATTTTCTGTCATAAATACAGCCTCGGGATGGAGCCTTTCCAGCATCTTTAGAGGAACGGAGGGCGTTCCCCAGAACGATGCACCGCCATGGTAGCCTTCGTTGAAGAAGCGTTCGACGAAGCAAGCAGCCATGTCAAAGTCGATCTTCAGATGGGTGCCCCATAGAACAAGTGACACAAAATTTGGAGATTTTAGGAATGCAATGATCGTGGATTTCACACTTTCGGGCCACCCTGGTCCATCCAGTTCCAGCTTCTGCAATTCCCCTTGACGGATTCGCCGATCGATGAACTCAATGCGATGTTTTCCGGTATACGTAGTCCTGAGCGCAAACGCATGCCCTGGCAAGCTGCTGAAAAGACTTTCCATTAAATCCTTGTGAGATGTATCTGAAGAGCGAATATCAACAGTACACTGAGAAGCCATCCGCTTTAGCAGAGGCAGGACCTTGGTTCTGAAGCGGTGCAGTGGCATCTTCTCTGGCAGGGCGTCCAATGTCTCATTTCCATCTCGGATGAGTCTTGTCCTGTCGTACTTGGACAAGGAACCGACAGGAATATGACGCTCTGGAGTAGTCCACAAGTATTCCACAATTTTAATCCCAACTTTGGTTCCGTCATGGTTCACTTGTAATTCGACGAAGATATTCCTCCTTTTGCCGTGGTGCTTTTCCACTGTCGACAACCACGGCCTCCTTATCTCCTGCAGCTGTTCGAGTTCTTTTTTCTCGAGTGTGGTGCAAAGAGCGTCCACAAAGGCGACCGGGACGGAATCCATTTGTAGGAGGAGAGAGAGAGAGAGAGTCCGCTTAGAATATAACTTCAGTAACTTAGTAACTAACAGAGAGCGTCCGCAGTTAACAGAACTAGAAATAGATGAATTTCCTCGTTTGGCATCGCAATCTTCCTCGTGATAAAGTGAAAGTTGTTTAGATCCCCATTTAGATGATCTCCCGAGCCGTCTTCGTCGTCGACATGGTCCCCGTGTGGAACACTCTCCTCAGATTCTCAGCGATCATCTCAGATCATCGAGGAGTGCTCGGAGGTGATTTCTGAACACTTGAAGGGGTTAGCTCCTTCTTCTGTCCCTCTCTTCGATGCTCACTTCAGGAAGTTGCGCGACATCTACGAGGACTTCTTCCGCCAGGTCGTCCAATTCCCTCCATGGACTCCGTGGTGATTTTCCATTCCAATAAGGTATACGGTAGTCTGCTGCAGCCCAAACTCGTCCGTCGACACGCGAGTTATATATTCCTGCCCTTCGACCGCTTGCGTCTCACAACGATGCAGAAGAACTTCCATGCGACGCTCTACACACGCTCTTCGATGTTGCAGGATGATATCTTCTTAGCAATAGGATTGCGATGCTACGTCATCATATCTATCCACATATATAGAGTTTCCTTGCATTGCGGACACTCTGCGCCTAAAATGGACCTCGTTCCCGCCGCCTTTGTGGACGCTCTCTGCACCGCACTCGACAAAGAAGACTTGGAACAGCTGCTGAAGCTAAAGAAGCCGTGGTCGTCGACGGTGGAAAACCTCTACGGCAAACGGAGGAACTTCACGCTGTGTTTGGACGTGGACCACGATGGAACTCAAGTTGGAATGGGATTTTCAGAGAATTCCAGCAAACTTACGATTTTAGAAAACCCCTTTATCCCTCACACTTCATTGACCAAATACGATAGAATTGCGCTTATCATGGTTGGAGGTCCTTATTTTGAATTCGCCGATCTACTAGAAAAGATGCCTCTGCACCGCTTTAAAACTGCTGTCCTGCCCCTGATAGCATCGTTGGCCTCCAGTTATGTCTTTGAAGGTGAACATTTTAATATTCGTCACAAGGAGTTGACGGATTGTCTCTTCAGCAGCTTGCAGGGCTATGTGTTCACGCTCTCGACGAATTATGCCGGCAGACGGTTTATTAGATTCGTCGAGCACCGGAGCCTTCTTGGAGGACTTAGAAATGTGATACTATACCCTGGAATAAAGTGGCCCGAAAGTGACCGCCTAAAAGCCGCGCTCATCACATTCCTGAAGTCAGCAAAGTTCTCGGCACTGAGCCTGTCGCGCACCGACGTCAAGATCGACTTTGACATGGTGGCATGCCTAGTGGAACGCTTCTTCAGAGGAGACCTCCCAAGAGACGTGTTCGTCGGCGGAGAGTTTTCGGTTGCCCCGACTCTCCTCGAAGGTCTCCGTCCACAGCACGTAAGGGTCAGAAACTCGAGAAAAGGCGTGTATACGGTCATATGGACCGGCGCCCGGTCACGGTACTTCATTGCCTCGTTTTCTGGCGACGAAGTTTATCTTCGCCAGCGGTAATGTAAGAAATGAAGTGTGTGGAGTGTAAGAAATAAATAAAGCACGTACAGTAACTACAATGCGCGTCTCTTTGGAGGGGGCATGCCAAGGACGGCGGCGACGAGAAGCGCCGAAGGGAATCCTCCGTAGGTCTCAACGGCCTGAAGAAGAAGCAACCACCGAAGAGTCAAAACTGATCCTTCTGTAGTGCAGAACATGGAGAGCTCACTGAATCTGACACGCCCAAAAGAAGATGTACCTAACGGTGTACTTACTAAACCTACACATACTTTATTTACATATTTCTTACACTCCACACACTTCATTTCTTACATTACCGCTGGCGAAGATAAACTTCGTCGCCAGAAAACGAGGCAATGAAGTACCGTGACCGAGATCCAGTCCAGATGACCGTATACACTCCTTTTCGCGAGATTCTCAGCCTTACGTGCTGTGGACGGAGACCTTCGAGTTGAGTCGGGGCAACCGAAAACTCTCCGCCGACAAACGCATCTCTTGGGAGGTCTCCTCTGAAGAAGCGTTCCAATAAGCATGCCACCATGTCAAAGTCGACCGTGACGTCGGTGCGCGACAGGCTCAGTGCCGAGAACTTTGGTGACTTCAGGAATGTGATGAGCGCGGCTTTGAGGTGGTCACTTTCGGGCCACTCTATTCCAGGGTATAGTATCACTTTTTTGAGTCCTCCAAGAAGGCTTTGTTGCTTGATGAATCTAATGCACTGTCTTCCGGCAAACCTCGTCGCGAGCGTGAACACATAGCCCTCCAAGCTGCTGAAGAGACAATCCGTCAACTCCTTGTGACGTATATTAAAATTTCTATTATCAAAGTCATAACTGGAGGCCAATGATGTTATTAGGGGCAGGACAGCAGTCTTAAAGCGGTGCAGAGGCATCTTTTCTAGTAGATCGGCGAATTCAAACTCAGGATCTCCGACCATGATATGTGAAATCCTATCGTATTTGGTCAATGAAGTGTGAGGGATAAAGGGGTTTTCTAAAATCCTATGTTCGCTGGAATCTTCTGAAAATCCCATTCCAACTTCGGTTCCATCGTGGTTCACATCCAAACACAGCGTGAAGTTCCTCCGTTTGCCGTTGTGCTTTTCCACCGTCGACGACCACGGCCTTCTTAGCTTCTGCAGCTGTTCCAAGTCCTTTTTTTGCATTGCAGTGCAGAGAGAATCCACAAAGGCAACGGGAACGAAATCCATTTGTAGGTGCAGAGTGTCCGCAGTGCAAGGAAACTCTGTATATGTGGATAGATATGATAACGTAGCATCGCATCTTATTGCTGAAAAAATATCATTTATATCATCAAAATATCATTTGCGTCTCACAACGATGCAGAAGAACTTCCATGCGACGCTCTACACACGCTCTTCGATGTTGCAGGATGATATCTTCTTAGCAATAGGATTGCGATGCTACGTCATCATATCTATCCACATATATAGAGTTTCCTTGCACTGCGGACACTCTGCACCTACAAATGGACCTCGTTCCCGCCGCCTTTGTGGACGCTCTCTGCACCGCACTCGACAAAGAAGACTTGGAACAGCTGCAGAAGCTAAAGAAGCCGTGGTCGTCGATGGTGGAAAAGCTCTACGGCAAACGGAGGAACTTCACGCTTTGAAGACGCCTCTGCACCGCTTTAAAACTGCTGTCCTGCCCCTAATAACATCCTTGGCCTCCAGTTATGTCTTTGAAGGTGAACATTTTAATATACGTCACAAGGAGTTGACGGATTGTCTCTTCAGCAGCTTGCAGGGGTATGTAACTGAGCTCTGGATTAGATATACTGGAAGACAGTGTATTAGATTCGTCGAGCAGCGGAGCCTCCTTGGAGGACTTAGAAATGTGATACTATACCCTGGAATAAAGTGGCCCAAACCTGACCGCCTCAACGCCGCGCTCATCACATTCCTGAAGTCACCAAAGTTCTCGGCACTGAACCTGTCGCGCACCGACGTCAAGATCGACTTTGACATGGTGGCATGCCTAGTGGAACGCTTCTTCAGAGGAGACCTCCCAAGAGATGCGTTTGTCGGCGGAGAGTTTTCGGTTGCCCCAACTCTCCTCGAAGGTCTTCGTCCACAGCACGTAAGGGTCAGAAACTCGCGAAAAGGCGTGTATACGGTCATCTGGACCGGCGCCCGGTCACAAAACTTCATTGCCTTGTTCTCTGGCAACGAACTTTATCTTCGCCAACGGTAATGTAAGAAATGAAGTGTGTGGAGTGTAAAAAATAAATAAAGCACGTATAGTAACTACAATGCCCGTCATAAAGTTAGGCACACGATTTCGAGCGATTTCGAGCGGTTTGGGCGATTTCTTTCGAACGGGGCAGATCCAGTAAGCTAGCGTTGGTTTGCTTGCAGCTAGAGACAAAAGCTTCAGAGGCAAAACTTCAGCCCCAGTCCCTACAACCCTTGAACAAAGCCTTGTTTACGCCCCTACAAGCCACATACCAACCACGCTAATATCCAGAGCAGTGACGGGAACTCTGGATTCGCGGATTCGCGAAGTCCGTCCGCGAGACTTTGGAGGCGGTGACCCATCTCCGGAAAGAGATCGACGAGAAGGCGGTCCACTTCGACCTCTTCCGGAGCGAGCGAAGACGTCTTCTGGAGCTGAAGGCGCGTCTCGAGGATACGGTAGCCAGAATGGCCGAACGGGTTGACCAGGGTCCTCGACTATCGTAACCGAATAGCTTCAGCTCCTAGTCCTGACGGCCTTTGGACAGGCGGAGGCAACGCTCCAACTTCTAGTCCCTACGACCCTACGATCCAAAGCCCTAGCTCTACTTCCAGTCCCTACATCTCTCAGGCGGAGCTTTTCTCAAGCCTATACGAGCCTCGTACAAGAGGATTCGATTGTCGAACTTGTAGCTTCTCCTACTAGGCGAAGCTCGAACTGAAACCCCGCTTAAAGGCCAGCGTTTTCTATGTTCGTCTGACACCACTCTTCTGAGATGACACCGCTCTTCTGAGACGGTCGGGCTTGGAGAAAACGGCTTGAGATGGCCCGCTACGTTGTCGAGGGTTCCCTAAGATTTTGGACTGTCAGGAGAGGGACTTGGGAAGATCCTGCTGGAGTAAGGGGTCTTTTCAAAGGAAACAAAGTGAAAAACGAGGATTGTTCGTTCTGCTCTGTCCAAGTGTCTCGATAAGCCTGTTTCGTTGTCTTCGCCGTGCGTGGCCTTCTCAGAATCTGCAAATGATGCATGCCCTTTGCAGAATCTGCAGATGACGTGTTTCTTTTGCAGAATCTTGCAGAAGACGATTTCGAGTTGTACATGTTCCTGTCGCTGCGAAGCCTCTAGTCACTGATCTGTTGCAGAAATCAGCAATGCCTCCCAAGAAGAATGGTCGAAAGGGCGAGAAGCGCCAAAGCGATAAGTCCGTAGGACTCAACGGCCTCAAGATGAAGAAGCAGCCGAAGCAGGCAAAAAGGCCCAGAAGACCCCTCTCAGACTTGCAGATCCAACATTTGAGGGAGCGAAAGATCTCGGCTTGCAGCAATTGCAACAAGACCGGACACAACAAAAGGTCTTGCTATAAGAACGGCATCACCCGGGAGCCGAACAAGCCCAAACCCAAGCATCCGTCCTCGAGTGAGCCGACCAGGAATGAAGAGAACGGGGGCGACCCTCCGGCTGCTTGCCGGCCCAACCGCACCCACCGACGCCGTGAAGACCCTGACGACGACGGAAGAGGACCAGGCTCGGGACCATCGTTGGCGGACTTCGCCGCGGCATTTTGAGCCAGCCTCCCACTCCTATGCTCTATTGTGTAAATATTGTAAGCGAAATAAAATTTATCCTGATGGACCCCTCGAAACGCTACACTCGACTGCCATCACCATTGCTAAGGGGTTACCGTAATCCGATCCTCCTGTAGTGCAGAACGTGAAGAATGAAGTGTAAGAGCTTTGCTTGTGACGCACGAGTGAAGCAGACGAGGAGGCATGGGACCCTCATCCTGCGGATTTGGACTATGTGCGATAATGTATTGAGACAACCATCAAAACAAAACGTAACAACAATAACAACAAGTTTCGCCCCTACTTCGTTTTGTTCTTGAAGCGGTCGAGAACGGACTTCTGGGCAGGGGCCTCGCCTTCTCCTGCGTCATGCAGTCCGAGGAACTCCTTCTCTGCCTCGCGCTTCTGCCTGATATGCTCCTTCTTCCTGTCGGCCTTCACTCCTTGCAGACGCTGCTGCTTCGCTGAGGCTCCACTTCTTCCTCGCATACGGTGTCGCACAGTAACCTTGATCTCCTCCGGTTTCTGGTACAGCACCTTCTGCCGCATCTCGATCTTGTCTTCCAGCGCCGGGATGTTGACCCTGTTGATGTCCGATGGTTCCAGCGAGATCATTTCGGGTTGAATCTGAAGTAGAACAGTGTTGGAAGAAGCGAAGGGACGACTGAGCTCACCTTGTCCAGAAGTTGGCGGACTTCGCGCTCCTTACGCTGCGTGACGGACTCGTACGGGTTGTCGAAGGCGGCGTCGAAGTTAGGATCGCCGCTGCCCGGCACAAGCATGCTCGTGAAGCCCTCCGTGTGTCCTACGCCGAGAACGTCCTCGTAAGGGCAAAACCTCAGGTCGGAGACGAGGCCCTTGGCGTTGTATAGCAAGTAGGGCTCCTTCAGCGTGCCGTCGGAAGCATCTTTGTAGATCTGGAATGGAAGATGTTACACCAATCAATGATAATGTGCATACATGAACCAAAGAGCCTAAGCTGCAGGCCACCACTCCCTTCTGGCTCATCGCGACGTGTGAAGCAGGTCTCGGCAGCCTGTAGGCATGCAGCTGTGCTTGCTTTCGGAGATCCCACACTCTAAATTAAGATCATCATTAGAGGGGCACAATAGGCCCTCCCAGTTGTTTCTATGACCTTCTCCACCTCTATTTACTTCGCTAACCCCGGACTCACCTCAAGAATCCGTCCTGTCCCGTGGTGGTCATGTAGTTACCACTCTGATGCACGGCGATTCCCTGGACCGGGGACTTGTGGGTCAGCATCTGAACCAGCGGCTTGTTGGCGTTCGGCGACCACATTGACACCACTCCACGAGAATTGCCCGTGAAGATCATCGCGTTGTAGGGGTTCTGCGCCATGACGTCCACGGGTCCTTCGTAGGTCTTGAACGATTTCACCATGTTGCCGGTAGAGACGTCCATGTAGTGGAGGAAGCTGGTGTTCGACTATGAACGCACAAGTAGGTGAGGAACCAGGAAGTCAAAGCTTACCCCGGCCACAAGGAGGAAGTGGCGAGGCAGGAACTCTAGCCGCTTGATGTCGTGGAGCTGCTTCAAGCAGTGGAGCTCCACGCCCTGCTTGTCGTAGATGAAGGTCCAGCGCTTCTGGGCCACGGCGTACATCGTCTCCACATGGAGCCACTGGACGTCGCGGACGCTCTCCATCACGTTGGTTTCCGTGTGCAGCTTCTTGGTCATCCAGTCGAAGGCGGCGACGTGACCACGCTTCCCACCGATTAGAAGATGGCGCCCGTTTCGGGTGTAGTCCACACGGTAGGGTCCGAACTTGGGCAAATCCAGTTCGAAGTGCTTCGTTGCACTGGCGATGTCGACGGCGTCGGCGATATCTCGTTGGCGGACAGAGTAGGTGGCATGTCCATCTTCTGTTTCCAAAAATCTATAAGAACCCTTGGATATTGAAGTAGGCGACTCCAAACCAACCCTTCCTCCTCCTTGTTCAGCAATTCGGCTCTGGCGGTCTTCTCGATCCGAGCCAGGAAGCGCTCCTTCTTCTTCTCCATACGCTTCTTGTGGACGCCAGTTTTGATGGTCGACTAAACTGTCTCTTTAGAGCCTGAAGGGCTTCTTCTTGAACTTACGACATCGATGTCCTTGGCTCCGGTGTCATGTCTCTTCAAGGCATCTTCGTTGACGGGGACCTTGTCCGGGAAGGGATCGTTGTATTTAGAAGATCCAAACTTCTTCCTGAAGAAGATAAAGAATGAACGATGGTTCACAGATTCAGAGCACGGACATGTAATACTTCGCCCTCTCCTTCCTGTCTCGCTTCAGCTTCTTGAACTTCCCGTCCGCGGGAGTTAAGTCCGTCGCCACCAGATTGACCACCTCCGTTTTCGTGTGGGACGGCATGGCCTGCAAAAGGAGAGATGTGGAAGAAGCGTGGATACGCGGAGAGAATCAAGAAAGACGCGAAAGAACTCGACAGCCTGTGAAGAAGTCGAAATGGAGCAAAGCCACAGAAGCCATGCGTTCGCAGTTTCCCAATGGCCCCGACACGATATGCAACATGGAAAATTCTTACGTTCGACCCATGCCTTCGGCGCCGCCGGAGGACGGTGGTTATCGGGTCTTCTTCGGCGCCTAGTTGGTCTGTAGACAATAGACGTAGACATGTCTAGATTCATCCAGATCTGCAGATTCTTTCTCTAGGTGCATCAGAAATGTCTCACCGCGAAACCCGAAGAGTTTGCTTCCGTGGAGGTCCGTCTTGGCTAGATTTTGACCTTCTTCTACTTGACTTCAATCATGCTTTCCATAATATCTACAGTATCTACATCCTTTCAGAGACCGTATGCCGGTGGTTTACTATCCCCCACCGACACCGCCATGGTACTCCTCGGGCCCAGGGCGGATGACACTTCTTCTGGGCGGCGCCCTTGCCTCCGCCGCCCTCTACTTCTACGCGACCACCAAGGACCCACAGAAACACCGCGGTAGGCTTCGTTTGTGTTCTCTCGAATCAGCTCTGACTCCTAGAAGGGAAAGAAGGACTTTACACAGTCCCCGGACTCCAGAACACCGGGAATTCTTGTTTTGCGAATTCGCTCCTCCAAGCTCTGGCCAGCTCCAGCGCCTTCATCGATTGGCTGAACCAGCTGGACTACAGTAACCCGAAGGGGATGCAGTTCCTGGCTGCCCTGCGCGAAACTCTCAATGGTAGGGCTGAGCGAGGAAGGGCTCTAGTACAATGCCTACAGGTCTGAATTACAGTGAAAGACCCACAGCTTCCGCCGCCGGAGTGATAGAGAGTTTGACCTGCTACGGCTGGAACATCGGAATGGGACGTCAGCAAGATTTGTATGAGCTTTTCAACGTTTTCGTGTCCACCTGGGACGACGAGCTGAAGGGCCTGCGAAGGTCGTTGCGCTACTCCTTGTCCAGCGTGGGCGACGAGCCGTCCAATCCGGCGGAGGAAGCTCAAGAAGACGAAGAGGACCCTCCGGTCGCGGACCAGAGCTGCTGCTTGGTGCGCTCCAAAGATTTTGAATTCTTGAAGGCGGCCTTCATCCACTGCCAGGAGGACCTGAAGGCAGCGGCTTTGCTTCGTCCGCCCTGCACTGGAGTCCTGGCGACAACGCTCCAGTGTTGTCAGGTTGACTGCCTCAGGAAGGTAAGAATCTCCACTTGAGTGCAGCTGATGGTACTTCGCTTCTAGAAGGTGCGATATGACGACTTTTGCGGCCTTTCTCTCAGCATCCCCAGATCGTTTTCACATATTGTAGGTCTTTGCTCCTTGTGGTTGTTCCTATCTACCGTAATTCCAGCAAGTGACCTTAGATGCCCTCTTGCGGAAGTACTTTTCTGTGGAGTCGATCCCAGACGCGTCTTGTGACTTCTGCAAATCTCGGTTTAAGCGCTCGAACAGTGGCCTTATGAAGAAGCAAGGGTTCTGCAAGGTTAGTTGCGCCACGAGTCTCCTAACTCGATCAATTCTCTTTAGCTGCCTACTTCCCTTGTGCTAAGGATCGAAAGGATTGAATATACATCCGGCGGTGGTACCTGCAAGCGACCGGACCATGTCAAGTTCCCCGAGTATTTAGATGTTCGGGATTACTGTTTCTACCATTCTAAGGAGGTAAGTGCCTTGGTCCTAATCTCTCCTGGTCCCCTTTTCTACTTGCTCCTCTTCCTAGCCTCTTAATTATAGGTTCTTTAGGGTGAGTATGCACGTGCCCAAGCGCATAGACATCTTTCGAACGGTTCGTTACCCAGGCCGCCTGGCGGAAGCTCCTTCCAGCCTCCAAACGTCCTGAAGGAAGCAGGCATGCTGTAAGAAGTCAGATCGAGACCCTTTCTTCTCATTGAATCCTTTAGGCTCGATAGGATATCGGACACCCTTCGCTCAAGGAACTTCAAGTATGAACTGCGGGCCGTTTCGGAGCATCTGGGTGGGGTGGATTCGGGTCATTTCATAACTTACCGCAAAGCGCTCAAATCAAAAACCTGGTATAGGACAAGCGACTCTCACGTAAGCGAGCTCCTTCTTTCAACAATCACATTTTGGCTTCTAGGTCTCGCAAGTTCCGTATTCCTCGGTGGAAGCTTCAAATGCCTATCTGCTGATCTACGACAAGGTGGTGCCTCAAGCCCCGGTGGAGAAGGCGGTCACCGAGATCGCCCTGGACTAGTCTTCAGTGCCTTTTAGATTTATATCTTGAATAAACCATATTTGTTTGTGCTTGAACTAGAGCTGGCGCAGTGTTGGTGATAATCACTTCGAGTATCTTCTGACCTTCGGCGTGCTTGAGCCTTAGTTCTTACGTGTTCCTTTTGTGCCCTGGAGTCTTCTGTTCCGACCTCTGAGCTTCTTCAATCGAAATGCCTTCTTCTCTGGTGCGTTTTACAACTTCACTGCGCCCTACTTCTATCAGCTGGTCGTTGCGCTCCTCTTTCGTCATAGCCTTTCGTCACACATGTTATCGAATGCACAATGCAGTGCTCGTCCCTTCTCCGATGTTTTGACTTGCTTTCCGCTTAAATCGCGTGCGCTTAGGGCATTCCGAAAACCAACGCCCCTCGATACTTTAAACTCTGTCTTTATTTCAAACAAGCAAGTAGTTCTACTGTATTTACAGGCAATCTTTCCTCCTTCGCGAGGTCGATATCTCCCACTCCTTGAGTCCTATCGACGCCTGCAGCACTGGGAGCTGTTTCCACAGGGGGAGTATCCTGGCTGGCAAGCACAGGAGGAGTAGCTCCGAGAAGCCTGGGGCTGACAGTTCATGACCATGGGCTGCTGGGCGGGCATAACCATAGGTGGTTGAGCGGAAGCGCAGGTGTTCAAGCAGCTAGCGGAGCACGCTGGGGCGCAGGCCTGTTGCTGGACCTGCTGGGAGCACTGGGCCTGGCAGGTCTGCTCGCAGAGGGGCATGCACTGTGCACCACTGGGGGGCTGCTGGAGCACGACGTTCACAAGACGGGGTTCCTGCTGCTGGACGCACTGAGGGGAGCAGGAGGGTTGGCACGAGGGGGCACAGTTCGGCTGGATCTGCTGGACAGGGCTGGCCTGGTGGACTGTGATCTCGATGGAGGGTTGAGCCGCTGGGACACACGCCTGGCTACAAGTAGCTGTGCACATCTGGGCGGGTTGGTTCTGGGCGACGCAGGAGGTTTCGCACTGCTGCTGGCACGGGTTCTGTTGGAATTGGGGAATCTGCTGGATCTGACGCATCTGCTGAACACATTGGGGTTCACAGCTGGGCATGCAAGACGGCTGGCAGGCGACCGGAGCCTGGTTCTGCACGCACTGGGGAGAGCACGACGGCTGGCAAGAAGGCGCGCAGAGTTGGGGAGGCTCCTGGACTACTGGAGCTGGAGCGCAGGCTTGCTGGCAGGTCATCTGACAGGCTTGCACTGGCTGGTTCTGGGCGTAGCAGGCCGTCTGGCACTCTTGCTGGCAGGGGTTCTGTTGGACTGGCGCCATCACAGGGATTTGCTGCTGAAATTAGGTTAGTAAGATTCTTAAGTAGCCATGGCGATTGTGTAGGCCTATCCCTCCTTCTCTAGTGGTTCTCTGGCCTCGAATCGAACCCAAGGCTTACCTGAACTGGTTGAAGAGTGATCTGAACTGCTTGTTGTCCACAAGCCGGGGCACTCTGGCACGCCGACTGGCACTGCTGTGTGCACTAAATTCCAGTGATAAGGATCCACCTCAGCCTCCGCCACTTACTTGGACAGGTTGGACACCTACGGAGCACTGCGTTTGGCACTGGTCCTGGCAGGCGTTCATGCACGGCTGGTATTGAACTGGAGAGCATTGTTCCTGGCATTGGTAGCTGAAACTATAGGGTTTCTCGCGCCAAAGGAACTTCTAACCTTTGTTGGACGGGCTGGCACTGGCAGCTCATCTGGGGAGGACTCTGCTGGACCTGGACACAGTTGCACTGAGGAGCTTGCTGCACGGGAGCACAGTTGCACTGCCTCTTCTCGCGGATCACGCTTGCCTGAATACGGTAGTGTGAATTGTGTCTTAAGAAGAAGTGCATTCCTACCGAACAGAGGGCGCCTAGCGCCAGAAGGATGAGGGCTCTAGAGGGCGAGGGGAACATGGTGCCAGAATCGGAACTTCTGAGTAGGCAGAAGTGGGAAGGTGATGGGTCCGTGGTAGCCCGCGCTTATATACTCTCGATCGGACTCTTCGATTTCTTTGACCGGTTTACCTTTTTCCTCTTAGCCGCTTGCAAACATGAGGACAAACATCGCCCTTGGCGGCAGTGGCGATGAATACGGCCCGGTTTTCGGGCCCATTGCCCGCCTCTTGATGACAGAACAGATCATGTTAGGAGGTTCATCCTCAGGAACACGAAGGCCATGAAGTTCCGAGGTTCATCTTGACAGGAAGGCCTCCAATGATTGCTCCATATAACGATGAGCATAAGACATTCATAAGAAGATCCAAGGGCACATCCTAATCGACTCTTTAGCCATTGGCTGATCGTCCAAAGTCCAGGACATCTGGGCTACTTGACGCGGAATTGGAATCCCTCTGTCCAGCTCGCGTTTTTGTTTGTTTGTCTTTCGCGAGCGCCTCGCCTCTGTTTACAAATGTAATTAAGACCGCTCGATTCCTACTTATCATATTTCAGATGGCGGACAACGACGATCTCCCTTCAGAAGTCGACGTGGTGGTCCTGGGCACCGGACTCCACGAATCGATCCTGGCCGCGGCCTGTGCCCGGGCCGGACTCTCCGTGTTGCACGTCGACCGGTGAGTCGCGCTGGTTCTTCGTCATGTTTGTTCACTGTTCCAGGAACCCGTTCTATGGAGGATGCTGGGGCAGCGGTTTCAACTTCCGCTCCTTGGAGGACTGGCTCACGGCTGTGGAGAACACGACGGAGGAGAGCCCGTGCTCGTATGAGCCATCTGAAGAAGAACTGGTTGTCCCGGCCGCCGCTTCCCAGTCCACCATCCGGAATCTGGTATTGAAGAGTGACATCACGACGGAGGACAACCCGGAAAACAAGGAGAATGCGTCCAAGGTGGTGGTCAGCGCTCGGAGATTCAACATGGACCTGATCCCCAAGCTACTTCTGAGCGATGGATCTATGGTCAAGATACTCCGCCAGTCCGAGGCCAGCAAGTACTGCGAGTTCAAGTGCGTCGACCGCTTCCTGTGCTTGGAGGCCGACGTCAGCAAGGACCCACTGAAGATGTTCAAGGTGCCCTGCACCAAGTCGGAGATATCCTTCACTCGCATGCTTTCGTGAGTCTTTGTAGCCCTCTCTCTCCCCTCAAGTACCCCCTTCAGGCCCATCGAGAAGAGGATGCTCTACAAGTTCTTGGACTTCTGCCTCACTTGGAGCACCCACCGTGGCGATGTGGACAAGAAGTTCCCGGAGTACAAGTGGGAAGGTTTGTCCTACACCTTTGTGGATGCATCGAGCCTCCGTGTTTAAGAGTATGCCGAGAAGCCATTCACCGAGTTCCTGGATACTGTAAGGATCAAGGGCGTCCTAAAGAACATCGTCGTCGAGATCATCTGCATTCTCAAGCAGGAGGCCACCACCCTTGAGGTAAGTCGGGACAGAGAGTTCCACAAGTCAGTTTCTCCTTTCAGGGACTTCAAGCTACTTCTGACTTCCTCGGCTCCATGGGTCATCTCGGGAACTTACCCACCCCGTTCGTCTACACGTTATACGGTAGCTCTGACCTTGAGCAGTCCTTCAATCGCCTGTGCGCCGTATACGGTGGAGTTTACTGCTTGGACCGTCCTTGTGAGGCTTTCGTCCTCGACAAGACCACAAATAAGTGCGTTTCCTCGACTTTCCTGTTTATATGGATGGGTTCAGATGCGTGGCCGTCATCTCCGGAGGCCAGAAGATTCAATGCAAGCATGTGATCACGTCCCAGGACTACATCCACAAGAAGTTTGATAGCGCTCCCGAGAAGACACTTATGAAGAGGTGTATGTTGTTGGCGGATGGATCTGTTGTGCCCTCTGAAGAAGATCACGTGAGTTGTGCCATGAAGAGCCGAGAGATCATTAAGAAGTTGTTTAGATAACTTTAATGGGCTTGAATCGGCTACATCCTGCGGTTCGCTTTCTGGAAACTGGATACAGCGCAGGAGTCACCAGCAAAGGATTCTGTAAGTTTATTAGCTTCACCACAAAGATGGGACGTTTGCCGTCCCGTCAATCCTCAAAATCCAAGATCTCTAATCCCCACTTCTACCGTACCCTCTTCAAGATTTCGCCCATCTGACGTCCCAAGGCTCCGAGTCCCACTCTGCCACCTTCTCTCCAATCGTGGAACGCCTCTACCACGGCGAGGAGAATCGTCTTGAGGGGGACACCCGTCCGCGCGTCTGCTGGTCGCTCATGTTCGACGTCGTCCAACGCTCCTTCGAAAGCCCCGCGGAGAACATCGGAGTCGTCCCAGCACCGGACTACGCCCCCGACTTCTCCTCGGTCATCGCCTCGGCCGAGGAGATGTTCCAACGCTACTGGCCCATGTTGGACTTCCTTCCGCGCAAGGCTCATACGACTTCTGACGAGTCGGACGAGGAGCTCGCCCAAGAAGTCGTGGAGGAGCAAGCGGCGGAGACCCCGTGAGACCTTCTATTTATAGCTGCAGATGGTTGTTTTGCCTTTTCACTTGCTCTATTTATTACGCTATTTATGTAAATAGATATGTATGCTTTGCTTATTCACCGATGAGTTTAATGTAGGGTTATGAGGAGATTAGGGGCTACAGTAACCCTCCGCAGAGAAGTAGCCGAGGAGGAGCGAATCTCTTGGCCGGCTCGGGTTGCATCGCGCGATCCAGCTCGAAATCCAAATCCTCGCGGTAAGTGCGCGGTCCGGACTGATTTCTTTTGTTTGACCAACCGCTCGATTTCGCATATCCGCGGTTAATCCACTGGCGGAGTGCGCGCTTGGATTAACCTCCTTCTGCTCCACTCCTTCATGCGAAATTAATTGAGCTTTCAGAGAGACGTGCGACTGACGCGTTTTTCTAATTGCTCGGCGCTCCAGCGACGCACGACGATTACCAGAACCTTAAGGGGACGGCATAATCGTTGGCGACTCCATTTTATCGCCTTCGCTCCTTCTTATCGCGTTTTCTTTTTTCTGCGTTTCGGTGGCACTCCAGTGGCATGTACGATAGACACCTTTGTGGTCGGTCTAAGGTTGTCTATGTCTTGTTTTGCATGCATTATGTCTAGGTCTCGCTTAAACGTAGACAATGTCTGTAGTCTCGTCTGGTATGCAAATTTTAAGTCTCGATTGGGTAGACGTTTGCCGTCTCGTCTATTGCAGGAAAATTGAATGTCTCGACTAGACAGACTAGACCTGGATTCTGTTTAGACGTAGACATGTAGTCTCGATTGGACAGACGCGACAGTATTTGCAGTCTCGAGCATGAGCCTGATGTCTGTGTCACCTCTCGAAGTTCGCCAAAAACTGAAGTGCTTTGTTTGCTCTACGTAATTTCCGGTACACCACGAGGAAATTTCGAAAAGTCGTAAATAAACAGAATCGAGTCATTGTTTGTGAGAATTAACCTCGTCACGAGGGTAATTTTATAAACCGTCTTCACGCGGTCCTCGTATAAACAGTCTATAAATGGTCGTCCGTCGCAGAGAGCACCCCCGGTTTAACCAAAC
Organism: Steinernema khuongi; assembly: GCA_016648015.1. Lineage (NCBI taxonomy): Eukaryota > Metazoa > Nematoda > Chromadorea > Rhabditida > Steinernematidae > Steinernema > Steinernema khuongi. The sequence goes on from JADLIF010001385.1 coordinate 29,601, forward strand.
GCAAACAATAGGAGTGTGGCGGCATGCTAGACCCCGCTGATGGCCTCTCCTTGTCGTGTCAGCTGCAATCAGTCCCTCGGAATTTGTGTCCTTCGACGTTATCCTCGCGGGTGAATCATCCAGAGGGCCGACTCCACATCCCTCTGACTCAGATTCGATTTCCTCGGCGACAATGCAGACTTCTTAGATTCTCTTTTTCACTCGACAATAACTCTTTCGCGTTTGTAATATGCGTGAAAATGTGATAACGCTGTGTCCGCTCACTGACACGAAGCTCCGAGGGAGCTAAGCTCGGCGGATTTGTTTGCCCACAGTCGTGTTTCTTCCTCCGACAGCTCCATTGACTGGCGCTCGCGCGAAGCGCGTTCAACCGACTGTGAAGCTATTGTCACCTCCGCGTCTCTAGGGGCTCTACCGTAGCAGCGCCGTCTCAATAACAACTCCCGACTCAAATGGTCCGAGGATGATGGAGGTCCGCCTGGAGCGTCTTTGCAATCTGGCTTCGGAGCTGTCCGCACTCCACGAATCCCGAAGATCGACCTTCGCACGCTGCTCACAAGCCAGCTCCACGGTCGACGACATCATCGCGGTGAGTTCTTATTTTGTCTTTTTCGTCTCCTGGTCACGGACTCGATCCCTCCTTTTCTTCTTTATCTTGATGCGTAAGATAAGAAAAAATTATGCTTGGTTCCTTTTCAGAAGATGGAGTTCCTCAAGGAGGTCGTCCTCCAGGAAGAGAACGCTCTGAACAGAGCAGCCTCGCGAAGGATGAGTGCCCTCAGAAAGCGAAGTATCTTCGCCACGAAGTCCTCAAATGGTAAGCAATCAAGGGTTCTTCCGGTTTACAATCCTGTCTTCAGCCTCCTCCTCGGGAACGGTGATCACCCACGCGACGATAAATGGCGACACGCAGTTCGATGTCAAGCAAGCCGCCAGTCGCCTTTACGATGTCGAGAACTACTCCAAGTGTGTGAGACTAATCGAGAAGGTCCCACCAGCTGAAACCGACCGGGATCTACTGCTGCTGTGCCACGGTTCCTACAAGCACATGCTATCCGACGCCGCCAACACGCGAGAAGCCTCGAAACTCTGTGAGTGGTGGAGAGCGTTTGTGGAGAAGCTGGAATCAGAGAAGGCTTGTCAGCATTTTCGACTCGAGATTCTGGAGGTAAGCCTGACAGGGAGCAGAAAGGGTAGGACTCTTCTTAAATGGAGTCTTCAGGCTTCCTACCGTAACCTCATTGGAGTCTGATTACTGGTAGCCAACACGCCATAATTGTGGGCTTTTTGGTTTTTTGTTGTTTTTTCCCTTCATTGTAAGTCATAAGAAGATCTCACCCCGTGCTTCCAGTGCTTGGCTGAATGTCTTTGGGAAACGAGTCGTCTACCACTTCTAACGGACTCTTCCACTGCTCGAGAACGGATCATGGACGACCTGATGATCACAAAAATCGAATTGTATCAGGTATCAGCCGGACCCATTCACTGATTGACCCCAAAAGCAGCGAACTCGCATCGACTACCGACCGTTCCATGTCAGATACCTGCGAAGAATGGAACACATCTGCTTCATCCTTGCAGACTACTTCAGTGTGGCAGAGGAAGACGAGAGATTACCCGACTTCGTCCACATGGGGATAAGTATCGTCACGGAAGCTCTTGCGGAGAGCAGAGAAGACGAGAAGAAATATCGCCAAGAAACTGGCAGGCAGAGAACCGATCCTAACCTAGTTGAGGTACAGAGAAGCTGAAAATGACGCGCCCACAATATTCAGTTTCAGTGCTGCAAACTACTCGAGGATATGTCCGCGCTTCTTGCGCATATAGAGAACGTGGAGTTGAGCAGGGACAGATACTCGGAGTCGACACGAACCTCCGGTCTGGGGACTCCACTTTACAGTCCCGATGGAATGCAGGAGGAGATCGAACTCGAAGAAGGCAGGCTGGAATCGTTCTGCAAATCGGCACAAATCCTGACCTCAGTGGAAGTCCATACGAGCAAGGAATACCAAGAAGTCAACAACAATAACGACTTCATGAGCCTAAAAAATGTGGACGATTTGGAGGACGACGAGTCGTTTGTTTTGCATTTATGACGTTACCGTCATTCTTATGTAGCGAAAATATGAATAAAAAGTAAATAAAATCATTAACATTCACGCGTCTCCAACAGCTCTCCGACCCGGAGGATTACCATGACTTGTGGAGCACGACTGTCTCTCTCAGAAAACCATCGCGCAATGCTACATGTGTCTGGAAAACTATTTGTCTGCTAGACGCAAACATGTCTAGACTCTAGACATGTTGTTGTCATTGTTGTCCTGTAAGCTGGCCTACTACACCAAACACGTTCCCGTTTGTCCCCGATGTCATTCGCATCTTCTCTCCTTCTTCGGTTTAGAAAGGAGTGCGATAATCTTGCACACCGCTAGATTTGCTATGCAAATAATCGAGTGAGCCATTCGCGCCAAAGATCTTCGAGGCCGAACCTGCGAAATATCCCAAAATTTTGAAGACTTTTTCGATTGTCCGTCGCGTCCTGAACGGAAGTCGCCTTCTTACCGTAATCGCGCCGCTTGAGGTCGCTTTCAACTGCGATCTCAATGACTTTTCCTAGGTTTGGCGACGATGCTTTTGTAGAAATTGGTGCCGAAATGCTGAAAAGACGGTTTTGTGCGTGGGTTTGTCTAGGTACCGTAAGCAGCGTTCGCACCGTAAATGCACGCGACGATCACTACGCGCGAGAAGTTTAGGCCACATCAAGCTTTGCTGCGTGCGTGTCCGCCGACCGCTTCTGAATTTTTGGGTGCATAGGAGTGATTTGCAGCCTGTTGAGACGTTCTTCACGTCTATTGGTCTGTTAGACATCATGTAAGTGAGAATATTCTGTCCGATCCGCGTTGTCCATTGAAGTTTTCGCGAACTATCAACCCAGCTGTCATTGTTCCCCATTTCAGAGAGACACTCGTATCTCGCAGCCATGGGTCGCATGCACAACCCCGGAAAGGGTATCTCGAAGTCTGCCCTCCCCTACCGCCGCTCTGTCCCCACCTGGCTTAAGCTGACCAGCGCTGATGTCCAGGACCAGATCCAGAAGCTCGCTCGCAAGGGCCTCCGCCCTTCCCAGATCGGTGTGATCCTCCGTGATTCCCATGGAGTTGCCCAGGTCCGACGCGTCACGAGCAACAAGATTGTCCGCATCTTGAAGGCCAAGGTATTTACTTATTTCTCTCCGAAAATCCAACGTTTTCCTTGTAGGGAATGGCTCCCGAAATCCCGGAGGACCTCTACCACCTCATCAAGAAGGCCGTCAGCATCCGCAAGCACTTGGAGCGTAACCGCAAGGACCGTGACTCCAAGTACCGTCTCATTCTTGTTGAGTCCCGCATCCACCGTCTGGCCCGCTACTACAAGACCAAGCGCCAGCTTCCCCCTACCTGGAAGTACGAGTCGGCCACCGCCTCTGCCCTTGTTTCATAAGCTGTTACTGAAGATTTAATTGTTGTTGGCATGAATAAAAACTTGTTCGCTGTTACCCCAATCCAGAGTCATCTTGTTGTCATGGGAACGGGGGTGGTCGGGATAATCGTGTGGTGGAGAGGGCGCAGCTGTATCTGTGGTAACGAGTTCGTATGAAGGTGAGTCGAAATCTGATATCTCTCCTACTCCTTCGCGTTTTTTCAGGTTCTATTTAGGCTTGGGTCGAAGTCTCTGGGCGATGGGCCCGTGCGCTTCGAGTGGAGACCGAAGGGAAGTCACGTCGCCGTTGCTGGCGCCAACAACTTCTTGCGCATCCTCAATCGAAGCGGACAGGCGCTGGACGAACTCCAGTGTCCTGGGTGAGTCGCTTGCATGGCTACTCCGCAAATTTGCGTCTAGTACCGTGTCGCTGCTCTGCTGGGATAAAGATGGCGAAGTGCTGGCGTTCGCGAACGACGCTAACAGTGCCATTGGCATCTGGAACTTCAACTCGAAGCAGATCGAGTACGTGGAGTCGAGTATGGGAAGCAAGTAGGTGGACGTGTCCAGTTGAGGAAACCGTGATCTTCAGGGAGAGGGCGACGTTCATGCAGTGGTCGCCGACACAACCGATCCTCGCCGTTGGGAACAACAAAGGAAACCTGCTGCTCTACAACCGCGAGACTCTCAGGTAGACGAGACAGACAGGGCCAGACTAGACGGGACTTTGCAAGGCGAGACTAGAGACGCGACAAGTCTCTCATTTTGAGACAAGACTTGAGACAACCTCGAGCTCCTTCTTCAGGAAAGTGCCTCTCCTCGGGAAGCACCAGAAGACGATCGTGTGCGGAGCGTTCTCGCGCGACGGCGAGTTCCTCATCCTCGGCTCCGACGACCACACGCTCAGCATCTCGAACATGGCCGGCGACACTCTGAACTCTCTCTCGGGAACTGGCGACCTCTCCGACCTGGACATGGTGCGGACGAGCGCGGCCGGCGACGTCACTAACCCCGAGGACGCCTACACGATCACCGTACTCATCAACCGCAAGCAGATGATGATGGTGCACCTGGCCAATGCCGACGCGCCCATCAACCTCCAGTTCCACGAGTCCTACGGCAAGGTGGGTGGAGGTGGATTGCGGAGAACCCCTTCTTCAGGTGATCACGTACGAGTGGCTGGCCGAGGACCGCATGATGATCGGCTTCGAGATGGGCCACTTGATCTGCGTGAACACGACGATGAACGGCGACAACCAGGTGGCCGAGATCTTCACGGCCAAGGACTTCAAGCGCGGCCTCTACGACATGAGCATCAGCCTGGGCCTGGACCGCGTCCTCGCCATCGGAGACAATCAGTAGGTTCTTGATGATCCGAGAAGGGCCACTCAGCCCTCTCCCAAGACTCCGCAGGACCGTCTTCTTCCAGGTTCAAGGCGCGCGAGATAGCCAACATGGAGGACGTCTCCAACCTGTTCGAGATCGGAGCCGACGACCCGAGTGCGTTTCTCTCCCTCGCTCACCGTCAAGTAGCTGTTTTCAGCGTACACGAAGGTGCGCGCGAGCGACGACGGGAATCTGATGGCGATCGCGGGGAGCGCCGGCAGTTTCCTCGTCTACTTGACTCGGATGCCCGTGCTCGGCGCCGCTTTTGGGGGCACCATCGTGGTGCTCTCCTCGCTCCAGGAGATTACCGTATACCACGGCGCCGATCTGGTCAGCTTCTGTCTCTCGGTTGTTAGTAGGAGGAGGGAGGGTGATGGGGCCTTAAGTAGGGTAATCTTTGACAGGGATGGTCATCTTCCTTGATGCACCAGCTAACACCCTCCTCCTTCAGAAGCCTCCGGTGACCTTTGAGACGAAGGTGGAGCCGTCTTTGATTACGGTAGGCCCTCTGCACGTGGTGGTCGTGCTGAACAACTCTGCCTGGTTCTACGAGTTCGCCCGCGACGCCAAGGAGGGCGTGAAGCTCGCCTACGAGTACGAGTACGTGTCCACGGTGACAGCGCTCAAAGTGGGCCAGTTCTTCGCCGTCGCCAAGATGGACGACCGCGCGCAGCTCCACAGGGTGGGTCCCGCAACGATTTGAGATCTACAGGGCTCTTAAGATCCGGAATGCCCAGGGTCGCTACGTGGCCGACTCGACGTCCAAGATGTTCCCCGAGTCCAACCAGCAGCACTCGGCCAACGCGAAGCTCACCGACTTCGGTCTCACCGCGCAGTTCTTCATCTACTCCACTGACGTAGGGGTCTCACCGCGATCATCGTCTATGGGCCGGTACTTTCCAGGCGGGACACCTGCAGTACTTCTCGCTGGACGAGTGGGTCATGGTGAACGAGTACCGCCACGCGCGTGGGATCCGCGCCGTCTTCCCGGAGCCTAATGGCGTGAGGCTCATCTTCTTCGACGAGAAGCACGACGTCTACCTCTACAGCCCCGTGGACGACCACCTCTCGCCCCTCCCCAACCTCTACAACACGCCCCTCTTCAAGGGCTGTCTCTGGGAGAGCTTCACCGTCGACAAGGACACCTTCATCGTCTTCGACGAGACCAACATCTACGTCTTCCTCATCTCGGGCAACCAGCTCAGCGGTAGGTCTCTACTTCCTGCTAGCCCCTACCCTACCCTCCAGGCGAGTCGGTGCACCACTTGGGCTTCACACGGCTCCCCTACGGCTACGAACCTCTTCTTCTGAACAAGGGCATCGTGCACTGCTTGACGAGCTCTGGTCGGCCCACGGACCTCATCCTAGAGACGCACAAGAGCGACTCTAAGCTCGATGGGAAGTCGCCGGCCGCGCTTCAGAGTCTCCTCAAGCAGAATCTCACGCTCAAACGGTGGGTTCATCAGACCTAGGCACCTATCTATCGCCTAAGGCATGGCGCTGAGGGTCTAAGCCATGGGGTAAGGCGCCTTGAAGGATTAGAGGAATAGCTCCAAACCGAAGCCGAGTTACCGTAACCCAAGTGACTTCACCTCCTAAGATATTTCGTGACAAGCCGTGACACTAACATTAGGCCATGATCTGAGTAATCCGAAGGTCTTCGCTTCCCTAGAAGTCACCTGGAAAGACGTAGCTACAGTATGCCAGCAGGACATAGAATGAGAATATTTATAGCACAGCCTGAGCGGACATGGCGACTCAGAAGTCCTCTTCGTAGTCGTCGAGGTAGTTGGTGGGTCGCGGGGGGTGCGGCGGAGGTCCCGACACGCTCCTCGGGGGGATCGGAGGCATCGCGGTGGAAGGTGCTGCGCCGTTCGCTGCAACAGGGGATGTTAACAGAAGGGGTACTGTAGCAGGTTACTCCGGGGCTCCATCTCCCACGCGTCGAAGGGGTTTGCCGTTGCGGGAGGCACCGCCTGAAGAGGTTGTCGGCTCCAGCCACACTGAAAGACGTTAGAAGTAGGGTTGGACAGTTAAATCCAGGAAGGAGATCTTTAGAGACTCAAGAAGGAGGAATCTGGGCTACCTGGGGAGCCACCGGAGGAGGTGGCTGCGCCTGGCCGATGCGTGTGGCTGGTGGGAGCTCCTCCGACCGCGGGTACTGTGCCGAGGGTACGGTAGTGTTGGAGAAGCGAGAGGGCTGTGTGGTGCGGTTCCTGATGAAGATGACGTAGACGACGCAGCCGATGATGCCGAGGATCAGGAGGCCCTGGAGTTGGGGGTAAAGGAGGAACATAAGTGATTTAGGGGGGAATATGGATTTGGTCCCGAATGGAAATTTCCGGGAAACATTTCTTGACGGAAAACACCGGGGTAAGATCAAGTACCTCGAGGACGGCGATGACCACCGCCGCGGTGTTCCCTCCTCCTCCGCCACTCTTCGCCGGTGTCTCTGGCCCCTCCTGGAGCTGAGCGGATACGGTAATGCTGAAGGTGGCGGTGGAAGCGAGAACTTGACGTTTCTTTCCTGTTCCTCCTGTTGGCGCTTTTGTGGTAGTTGATTTAGGAGTAGTTGCTGTAGTGGTAGGTCCGGCTGTAGTCTTGACGGTCGTGGTCGCAGTGGAGCTACTTGTCTCCGACGTGCCCAACGTCACTGGGTACCCCTTGACCGCCTTCCCTACTTCTCCCACCACGAAGGTCCCATTGTGGATGGTTCCGTCCACCACCGTCGTCAAGACGACCTTCTCGGACTCTGAGTCGATCTTGAACGGAAAGAGCTGAAGCAGGGGGTTACACTGGTCCTTGGCGAGCGCCTACCGTAGTCCAGACGGTCACTCCATCTCCTTCTACGTAGCAATGTTCGGTGGGGACGTTTTGACCCTTGATGGAGAGCGTCTTTACGGCGGTGCACTCTTTCACGGCGGCGATGTGGACTGACGGGACGTAGAGAAGGAGAGAGGCGGCGGCGGGGGACCCGACGGCCACTAGGACCACCAGTAGCCCGGGGAGGTGCATCTGAAGGGGGAGGTACTTGTTCTTTGGAAAAGATGATAGCAGTGGGGGTTATTAGGGACGATGAACCCGAATCTGTCATCAGTTACGGTATAGTTAACAATTCCTTAAAAATGTGTTTGTAAATACGGGTATCGATTATGTTATGATAACTTGATAACTCCGGGGGTTCCCCGGGTCATCTTGAAAGAGCCTAATCCTTATGTGGGGTGGAAGGAGGGACAGCAAACACGAAAAGTTCTGTAAGCTGTTCAGGGAGGGGGTGAGGCAGCCTAAAGCCTAAATGAGCCTAAATTACAATCTTTCACAATTTGTGGAAGTGTCATCGAATTACACTCGGTGACGCCACTGCGTACATATCAGTGAAGAAGAACGCGCCCGGCGGTGAGTCATAAGCCGATACGAGAGGTGCTTTTGTCCTTTTGCTTTTCACTCCTTCCTTGCTTAGTTTAGAACTCCTTTGTAGCTGGAGCTGGAAGACGCAGGGAGGCATCAAAGAGTAATAAAATCCTTCTTCTCCTCTTTAAGTCTCAAGAAGGTCTGTGCAGAGGGAAGGAGCGAAGGACAAATACAGTAGATCACTAGAAATAAGACTTCACCTCCATGAAGGAGAAGAGATCGAACGCCTCTTGACCCTGTAGCCCCAAGAAGACACACAAAGGGGTCGTAAAACCCTTCGCCACGACCATAAAGCCGTTCTAAACTAGCTTCTCCACCCGACCCAGAGTCCATGGCCCTCGTTCCAGGTGGAAGGACGCGTGGCGCATCTGCGAGCACACGAAGATCCACGAGAACTGGCGACAGTTCGGCTTCGCGGCGATGATGGACCTGGAGATCGAGCTGGGTAGGCCAAGGACCGGAGGACGCGTCACCTCTTATCAGTGTCGCCGCGATCGATGACTCGGACCGTTTCAGCGCTCCGCGTCTTCCGCCACATGGGCGACGTCTCGATGGTGATGAGCCTGGAGGAGCTGGTGTGGGTCGAGGAGAAGGCGCTCCTCTCGGGCCACTTGGCCATGATCACCCAGCAGTTCGACAAGGCCGAGGAGTACTTCCTCCAGAGCTCGGAGCCCACCCTCGCCCTCGAGGTACGGTAGTCAAGGGGACACTCTACCGTACCCTCCGCTTCCAGATGCGGCGGGACCTTCTCCATTGGGACAAGGCACTTGAGCTGGCGTCGCGCCTCGCTCCCGACCAGATCGTCTTCATCTCCAAGGAGTTCGCCCAGCAACTCGAGTTCACGTGAGACCCTACAGGGTCACTGGGTTACGGTAGCCGCGTTCAGGGGCGAGTACGCGAAGGCGCTGACCTACTACGAGCGGGGACTGATCAAGGAGGTGGACGAGGAGGACGTCGAGCTCCTGGAGCACAACGAGATCTGCTCCTCGGGCGTCGCCAAGATGAGCATCCGGACAGGGAACATCCGAAGGGGCATGGAGCTGGCCGTGGAGATCCCAGGCCGCGCTGTCAAGCGTGACTGCGCCCAGATACTTGAGCAGATGAAGGTCGGTCGGGGGTCCAAAGGAAAAGAATTGCTCCCGGGAGGAGTCGAACTCGGACCCTCTGTGTGATAGTCAGATACACTGTCTCTAGCCTACACAGACGTCTCGACACAGAGCACACAGAGCACGCTGACTTCTTGAAAATTTCAGCAGTTCAACGACGCGGCGACGGTCTACGAGGTTGGGCGATTCTTCGATCGCGCGGCCGCCGCGAGTCTCAAGGCGAAGAACTGGTGAGTGGAGGCAGGGTTCTAGTGAATCTCGAAACTCTAGAGATTGGGCTTGGACCTTGAACCCTCATGGCCTGACGTTCCCTACGAGGAGTCGGGTCGCTTTAAGACCCGAAGACCTTCCCTGTTTCAGGGCTAAGGTGGGAGAACTGCTCCCCCACGTGCGCTCTCCGAAGATCCACGCGCAGTACGGGAAGGTGATGGAGCACGAGAAGAAGTTCAAGGCAGCCGCTCTGGTGAGCTTTAGTGCCTTCACCGCGGGTTACGGTAGTTTCAGGCGTACAAGAACGCGAAGGACTACGACAACCTGGTGCGCGTCCTGCTGGACCACTTGAACCTGCCCGAGGAGGCGGTGAAGGTCGTCCGCGAGAGTCGCAGTGTGGAGGGCGCCAAGCTCGTCGCCAAGTAGGTCGTCCTCCAAAGTCCCTAGCCACCCCTTCTTCAGGTTCTTCAGCAAGATCGGGGACCACGCGTCGGCGATCCAGTTCCTGGTGCTCTCCCACTGCCACCAGGAGGCGTTCCACCTGGCCGAGGCCGAGGGCAAGATGGAGGTGTACGCGGACTGCGTCGCCGAGGAGGGCACCGTCGAGCAGTTCAAGCAGCTCGCCGAGTGGTTCTCCACCAGGAAGCAGCCCAAGCTCGCGGGGAAGTTCCACTTCATGGCCAAGAACTTCCGCACGGTAGGATCTTCCCTTCCTAGTAGCCTCTGTCACGCACCCTTCAGGCGATGGACCTGCTTCTTCTGAACGGCGAGGACGAGGAGGCGATGCAGCTGGCGACGGAGTGCGCCGCGGAGTCCAAGGACGCGGCGCTGGCCGAGCGACTCACCGAGTTCCTGATGGGCGAGCTGGACGGCGTGCCCAAGGACCCGCGCTTCCTCTTCCGCTTCTACGTCGCCATGCGGATGTTCCCCTCCGCCGCCAAGACCGCCACCATCATCGCCCGCGAGGAACAGAGCCGTGGGAACTACCGCGTGGCTCGGGACCTCCTCTTCAGTAGGTGTCCTTTGCCCTCAAGTAGGCTTGGCCCGAGTTCTGGCCAAGCCTACCCAAAGCTTCTTGCTATCCTGGCCTCCTTCCACAGACCCCTTTCAGCGATGACCCAGGAGCTCAAGCAGCAGAAGATCCGCGTCCCCGCCGAGATGGTCAACAACCTGATGCTCGTCCACAGCTACTTGATCGTCAAGGTGCGTCTCCATCTCCAGGCGTCACAGGATCTCCTTTCAGTCCCACATCAAGAAGAACGACCAGAACACGGCCGCGCGCCTTCTTATCCGCGTCGCCGACAACATCAGCCGCTTTCCGTCCCGTTCGTGTCGGGACCCACCCCTACCCTACAAGGTCCCTTTTAGATGTGGTGCCCATCCTGACGTCTACAGTAATCACGTGCTCCAAGGCGGGACTTCGCCACTCGGCCTTCAACTACGCCGTGATGCTTCTTCGTCCCGAGAATCGCAAGAAGATCGACGAGCGCTACCGGAAGCGCATCGAGGCTATCGTCAGGTGGGTCCCGCCCGGAAAAGCTTCTTAGTATTCGTGCAAGGACCAAGGGCAATGATAATTTTCTGGTTTACTAACAAAGCAACAAACTAAGGTTAACAAAGGTTACGGTAGCGAGCTTCTCGTCTGAAATATTTCTACAGTACACTTTCCAAAACCCTTTGGAAATGTTTCTGGGACAGGTGGGTCCACCCTATTGTCGTGCCAGGACCAGGGAAACGAACATTTTTTGGTTTGCTAACAACCCAAAGACGATAGCAAAGTTACGGTAGCAAGGTTCGGGATTCATAAGGGAGGTTATCGTCTGAAATATTTCTACTGTGGTCAAAACCCTCCCGAAATGTTTCCTCTGTCGGAAATATTTCTTCCAATGCCTCCCGGATATATTCTCCGAAGAGCTGTGACTCTGAATCCGGCTCACCTCCTTCATCTGCCTCTTCTCACCTCCCACCCTCGTTCCAGGAAGCAGGAGCGGACCGGGGGCGAGGTGGACAACAAGAGCCTCTGTCCGCACTGTGGGAAGCCGAGCGCCGAATTCGAACTCACCTGTGGCGAGTGCAAGAACGTCGTTCCCTACTGCGTTGTCACCGTAGGTGCCCCCACCCGACCTCTTTAGCCTGATTCAGGGACGCCACATCGTCGCCGAGGACTTCTGCCTCTGTCCGTCGTGCTCCTTCCCCGCCATCCGCTCCGAATATCTCAAGTAGGTGACCTCATACGGTAATCTGACTACGGTAGATTGCAGACTGGCGGACGCGGGAGAGAACTGTCCGATGTGCGGGAAGCCGGCGCGGAGCGTCGCCTACGGAGACGCCAAGGCCTTCCTCTACTCGGTGGCGCAACTGAACTCGCAACCCGACGAGCCCTTCTGAGGGAATCAAAAAGAGGTTCAGAATAAAGGAGATTCTGAGGCTTTCATTCCTACAACAATCACAACAACGCCTAAGAGCATAACAAACAACAGAGAAGGAGGTCTTGGGTTGGCAGGGAGTCTTTGTACAGGGCAGCAAGGACCTACTCGAACTCTATGAGGGGCTCCACCGCCTTAGGACGTTCGTAGTCCTCCTCGTCGGAGAGAAGTCGCTCCGACCCTGATTCAGGGACCCAGCGCGTCTGTTCGGCGATCCTCGGCGAGCGAACGTCGTCCAAGTAGCGTCGCCTTTGGAACCGCTCGCGCACCGCCAAGAAGAAGAAGTAGACCGAGGCCATGGACACGGCGATGGCGGCACCCTGGGAAGATGTAGAACTTCGATCCTTTGGGCTACAGTACTCACCGAGACGGAGGACCGAAGGAGACCCTCCAAGAAGGAGCGTTCCTCGGTGGAGAAGGAGACTCGCTGGACAAGCACTATGGCCTCGATCTTAGACGTCCCGTTCTCGCCTAGAGGGTCCTGGGTGGATCGTGCCGGGACACAAACCTACTCTTGAGCTGAAGTCTGTGCTCCTTGAGGCTGGCCTCCTCGGAGAGCCCGATAGTCCCGTGGTGGAAGTGTCCCTTTGTGTCTTTTATGGAGATTCGGAGCGTTGAGGAAAGTGACTCGGCGGGGACGTACTTGGGAGGCGCCTGGAAAGGGCTTTGTGGAGGAATAAGAACCAAGAAGGCCCGCTAAGGGGCTCTGCCACCTACAGTATTCACAAAGACGGAGTGCTGACTCTTCTCGTGGACGTCGGAGCAGGAGAGCGCGTCTCGGAGGACCGGCGCGGCGTCATCTACGACGAGGAGGTCCACCTCGGAGCACGCCTTGTTGAGGATTCTCACCGAAGGCACGAAGACCGCTTGGAAGAGGAGCGCCTCCGCTCCGACAAGAAGCAGAAGGGGGAGGGAGAAGCGCCGCATTCGGGGACCCGTTCGACCGAAAGAGAAATCGATTGTGGCGGCGGAGAGCTGCGTGCCGAAGGACGAACGCAAGAGATCTCCGAGGCCGATCGGAGCGCTGTTTACCTTTTAGAAAGCGCGGTGACGAAAACATCTGTTGGAAGGACGGAAACAGCGGTTAGCGTTAGAATGGGGGAAACTGTTCCAAATGGCTCTCGGTGGATGAGGCAGCTTGATACACAGAAGCAGAGGTGGTCACGGATCATCCGAATGACCGGATGACGGACCGGATATCGGATCGGATGAGCCGAATACTCCGGATACCGGATCGGATAGCGGATCGGATGAGCCGATAGTTTCGGATGGCGCCCACCTCTGCACAGAAGATTTAGTGCGGGACGCATACTACTGAACGATGAAGTGTCGAACAGTCGGACCTCTTCGATTCGACAACCCTACTTACAACTAAAGGAGGGTCGTCACAGCTGCAACCGTCAAGCTTCAGCATGACTCTCCTTAACAGACGAGAAGTGGTTCCTACGAAGCCCCTCTTGAAGCAGAATGTGGAGTGAATGAGGATCATTTATTCCGGACGCATACAATTCCGGTCAAGAGTAGGTTCAGTGAACCTCCGGGCCTTTCCTCAGCATTTTGGAATAGCGCAATGATATGCGCTCATGACGAGGGCTATGGCCAGCTGCCCTATGGGAGTCTGCATGCAGTAGTTCATGTGCAATGCCTCGCACGTGTCCATCTTGACGTTGGCCTTGACGGTCTCCTGGAGACGAGTGGTGACGGCTCCATCTAAATGTAAAAGATCGTTTGGAGAGAAGAGGAACAGTTACTTACCAGAAACTGCGAGGAACATCAGGAATATAATAAGAACAGATTTCACGATCTTCAAACCGTGATCTTTACTTCTTCTTATGCTTCTTCACATCAGATCTTTTAAGCAATTTTCACGGGCGGCGTTTGTTTTGGTTGCATAGCTATACGACTGATTCATTTTTCGGGCCCAAATGTCAGGCATGTGGATACATTCTTTCCCTGTACACAATGCGTCCGAAATAAGGTTGCCGCGAGCTACTGGAGATACTAGAGATACTGGATATTGGAGCAACAACGGAACCAAAACAAACTATGGTTAGGTTGATCTCTTTCGGAATCTCTCAAGATTCTACTTTGACGAAATCCGCGTTTAGGTCGGGACTCCCTTTCCCTACACGGGAAAGAGAAGTAGAAGCGATCAGAGCGGTGTTCAGGTCGCGAAAGGAGATCGTTTATTGGAGGAGGAGGGAACAGAGCACAAGAAGCAGGAGGGAGGGGAGTCGGGCGGCGGCGTCGTCGAAGAGGGTCTCGTTGCCGAAGGAGGGCGTGGCCGTCGGGACGCACTTCTCCTCGCGTTCCAGGACGAGCGTCGTGTCCGCGTGCGCCGTGAAGTTGAAGTTCCGCGGACAGGAGCCACTGGAGTATGCCAGGAAAAGTCGTCCGCTCGCCATGCGCGAGACCTGCGAGAAGATAGTTAAGGGCCTCAGAAGCCTAGCCACTCACGAAGCACTTGTGGCCGGAGCCGTGGGTCTTGGCCGCGTAGATGAAGGAGTAATCGTCCTCGCGCCACGTGGCCAAGCAGCTGTAGGACACGGCTGAAAGGGTCTTCTGTCAAGGACATAGCCTTAGGAGGACCTACAGTCGGAGGCGCTCCCGGAGGCACAGTGGAAGGACGTCAGCTTTAGGGACTCCTTCTCCATGCAGTCAAAGGCAAGACGGTAGCAGTTGGCCTGGCGGAGCTCCTGGGGCGTCGAGAAGGAGCCCTCGAGGCCGCAGGACACTGGCTCTGGACTCTTGGTGAGCACGGCGTTCCACTCGTTCGCCTCGAACTGCTTCTCATCGCTGAAGGCACAGGGTCTCAGAAGGTCCGAGAGTCTCTAGAAGCCACCTGCAGAGGGAGGTGTCCTCGGGGTCGAATCTGGTGGTCTTGTACTCAAGGACGGACTGACTCCGAGTCCGGAACCAGAGGCAGTGGAAGCCGAGGGGTTCTCCGCTGAAATGAGCTTTGTGGAATACTACTTGGTTCGTTCAGGATTGAAGCGGTTTCGACGTTCCTATGTCTCCCCAAGGGGAGAGAGCCGACCCCGGCGGTGAGTGCCAAGCCGGGCCGACCCTTGGCCAGCGAGGAGCGAGCCCCTCAGCTGACCAGGTCCCAAAAAGGAGTCGATCCCGAGCAGTCCGGTGGACTGAGTATCAGAGATCAAGCTGATAAGAACAGAAACTTCACTTTGATCTGAGCCAAGAGGCCGAGAAGCGATACCCAGGGCTCCGTGACCTCCTACTTCCGTGGCGCCCGGACATCCGGGACCGTCAGCTCGACAGAGGACGAGAAGGAGCGCCTGGGAATGGTGAGCGCGGCACCTAGCGCCCTTTTCTTCGGATCCAGAAGAGGCCAAACCCAGAAGTGTGAAGTCCAACTGGCATCCGCGCAGATTCTTATCGATCCTAGGATTTACCACTTTTTCACACCTCTTCGCATTGAAAGTGACGCATATGCAGCATAAAGGTAGAAATTCTTATCTCCGCGTGTTTATCCTCGCCAATCCAGTGATGGACACCGTCCCTCAGCTCTTTATACAAAGCGTTTGGCTCCGCCTTCTGGACCGTCGCAGTCTCTGGGAGAGCATAATGATCCCCTCCCCATGGAATGAAATCTGCAACGCCACAAGCAAGAAGATCCACACTCTGTGCGTGGTATTGCATGCGAAGACGAAGAAGATCTACGCTGCTGCTGAATCCGCTGTGTCATTCTTTACCGTTTCTCTGGACAGTGTAGATCCGAAGTTCATCACTAACTTCAAAATAAAAACATGTATCAGTGGATTCTTATCCAGCAACTGGAAGGAAATCACTCTGGAAGACCTCCAGAGGCTCGTCCACTTCATCAGGCCCACGAGGAACGAACGCCACCCTCTTTGTTACCATTTCTACTCCCTCAACACCTTAACTGTGAACATCAAAAACGAGTGGATCAACAGAAAACTACTTGCTATGCAACTACCGGTGGACTCTGTAGATCTGCAAATCACCAACCGTGAAAAGGCGAACGAGTTCTTTGAAACTGCGGGATCCCTTTACTTCGTCAGATATAGGGGACCAGATCTGAAGGAGAGCACGATTGACGCTCTTATCGAGAAGTTTGTCCCAATCGAAGGCGTCTTCTTTCATGTGCGTCAGAGGCTTTCAGATAAGCAGGTGAAGAAGCTCTTCGAGAAATGCGTACTGTCGGACAAGAAGGTGACGGTTTTGGTAGAACCGGAGGTTTGCTCAAAGATCCTCGACTCGGCGGAGATGGCTGCCAAGTACTACTCGGAGAAAGAGGTTCGGGAGGAAGGAAAGTTATTCTATTTCTTCAATAGAGAGAAGGCTAAGTTGGGACTCCTAGAGCATCGTTTACACGGAGGAGGGGTCACGTGGGAATGGAAAGAGAGGTGTAGAGGTTCTACTGAAGCCTAAGTGGACATCTTCATTAATCAATGTACTTCATTCACGCGATAAATCTATTCTATTTAGTCCTTTTGGCACCTACAAGACGTTTCTCAATTTAATTCTGGGTTCAGAGATCCTCGATACTACTCGGGGAAGAAAGTTCTGAGAATAAGAGAAGATGTTGTAGTTCGAAGCTCTGTGGCCTCCTACTTCCATGGCGCCCTGACATACGGGACCGTCAGCCCGACAGGAGCGCGACACCCAGCGCTCTGGTCGAGGTCGGCGGATCGAGTCAAAGGGGGGTGGATATTATGAAATTCGGGGCGCTGATCACAGCGCACATGATTGTGGGGTTGTGGGGATTCTATCGTTTGATGCACAACAGCCTTAAATATCTTGTTTACCGCTTGATGATTTTCATATGACCGTAACCCATTCTACTATTTCGTTCTCTAAGGCTACGGCTATGCGGCTATGTGCGCTGTGTTACATAATATCCACTTCTTTTTGACTCGATCCGCCGAGGTCACTTGGGACCATTCCCTAGTTAGCTTACTTGGCTTAATTTGCTAAGCAGTGAATCAGCCCTTGGAGAAGCGCCCAACTGTCATCCGCGCAGATTCTTATCGATCCTAGGATTTACCACTTTTTCACACCTCTTCGCATTGAAAGTGACGCATATGCAGCATAAAGGTGGAAAATCTTATCTCCGCGTGTTCATCCTCGCCAGTCCAACGATGGACGCCGTCCCTTGGCTCTTCATCGAGAGCGTTTGCCTCCGCCTCGTGGACCGTCGCAGTATCCTGAACAGCACAAAGGCACAATCTGCACCGCCACCAAAAAGAAGATCCACACTCTGTTCGTGGTATTGCATGCGAAGACAAAGAAGATCTACGCTGCTGTTTCTGTATCCGCTCTGACATTCTTTACCGTTTCTCTGGACAGTGTAGATCCGAAGTTCATCACCAACTTCCAGATAAGAACTTGTGGACTTCAAAAGCTACCCGGCATCTGGAAGGAAATCACTCTGGACGACCTCCAGAGGCTCGTCCACTTCATCAGGCCCACTAGGAACGAACGACCACCTCTACGCTATGACTATGAATCGTTCAACATCTTATCCGTATTGGACGAAAGCGAATGGACCAACAGAAAACTACTTGCTATGCAACTCCCGGTGGACTCTGTGGATCTCGAGATCGCCAAGCCTGAAAAGGCGGAGGAGTTCTTTGAAACTGCGGGATCCCTTTACTTCGTCAGATATAAAGGACCAGATCTGAAGGAGAGCACGATTGACGCCATCATCGAGAAGTTCGTCCCAATCGACAACGGTCGTTTTAGTGTGGACCAGAGTCTTTCTGATGAGCAGATGAAGAAGCTCCTCGAGAAATGTGTAATGGCCGACAAGAAGGTTACGGTTAAAATACAACCGGAGGTTTCGTTCTATACAACGAACTTGGTTGACAAGTACTACTCGGAGCACGAAGTTGTTAGATATCGAGAAGTTCTTGTACATCGTCATGTCAGTCGAAATCGAGGAAAGTTAACACTTTTAGAGCAACGTTTGTTCGGCGGACGGATGAAGTGGAAGTGGTGCGCTACAAGAAGCGTCTAATGCGACCATCTTGTGGTGTGCGATAAATCTGTTTGAAAAATTCGGATGAATGTTATTGTTTCATGTACTCTCTCGTAGTTATTCCTCCCCAAGGGGAGAGGGCCGTTCCCGGCGGTGAGTGCCAAGCCGGGCCGACCCTTGGCCAGCGAGGAGCGAGACCCTCAGCTGACCAGGTCCCAAAAAGGAGTCAATCCCGAGCAGTCCGGTGGACTGAGTATCAGAGATCAAGCTGATAAGAACAGAAACTTCACTTTGATCTGAGCCAAGAGGCCGAGAAGCGATACCCAGGGCTCTGTGACCTCCTACTTCAGTGGCGTCCGGACGTCCGGGATCGTCAGCCCGACAGAGGACGAGAAGGAGCGCATGGGAAGGAGAGCGCGGCACCTAGCGCCCTATGCACGCTGTTCTATGGGTCCTCTTTGAAATTAACCCTTTAAACCCTAAAGTGCCCTACCACTTGGTCTTGGAGTGGACGAGCACCCTCTGGTTCTCGACGGCTACGCAGTAGGAGGAGATGGGCGCGGCGTCGGCCGTCAGCTGGATGTACTCCAGCTGCTCGGCCGAGATACTCAAGGAGTCGTATTCCCCCTGGACTGACTCAGGGAACCGACAAGGCGTGAAGGAGCGTGTGTCCGACTCTGAAACGTCTCTTGGATTCTGAGCACGGAAAAGAGGACCCACGCGCCCGGAATCGGTAGACTTCTCCCACGTTCGTCTCGTCTATCCGACGACAATCTGCGCTAAAGGAGAGTTCCACCTCCTTGGAGCCGTTTCGCTCCTTCAGGATCTGAATAGGCGTCTGATCCCAGCCCGATAGAGCAGCGCTCACCGCACACTTGTAGTCCTCGGTGTCGGTGTTGAAGAAGGCGACGAAGCGTTTCCCGTCCTTCTCATCCGTCCAGGAGCCCAAGCAGCGCAATTCTTCTTCTGCAAAGACTCTTGGTTCTCCTGGATCTCGAGGGAAACGCACCGAAGTCGGGGAAGGAGCAGTTTTTGAAGGCGAAGTTCCACGTGTTCGGATTCTTGCAGTTCAACATCTGAAAGGGATCACGAGGGATACGGTAGCCCATCAGCGGGGATTACGGTAGTCCCGGAATCTTGTTCGCAGCGGTGCTTCGAGATCTTGGAGGTGAAGGCGACGTCGAAGAGGCCATCGAGGCCGCAGAAGTCGTTTTGGGTCTCCACGCGAAAGAGGAGCGCTCCTTCGGTGGCGGAGATACGCTCCGAGGAGAAGCAGCTCTTCTGCGCCTCTCGAGCGCTGTCGTAGCACACGGATTCTGAGTTGGTGACGCTAGATTGGAAAGGAGCTCTGTCTTACCGTTCTGATGCGCCGCTTGGAGGACGTTGGGAGTCCGGAGCACGAGGGTGACACAGCGGTAGCACACGGAGTTCCCCATACGCCTGAAAAAGAGAGCTTTAGGTCAACGTCTACAGTCCGGGTTACGGTACCTGGCTCCGAAGATAACAGAGTGGCGATCAACGCGCTGGACACAGTCGCCCCAGCGCGAGGAGGAGGTGGCGCCGATGGTGACGTTCTCGTGGAGGAAGCGCGCGGTTTCCGAGTCGGAGAGGCGCCGGAAGACGCCGACCATGGCTTCGTCGAGGCGACAGGCCGAGGAGACGGCGAGGAGAAGGAGGAGGACGGACAGTTCAGCACGCATTCCGATGGGCCACTGAGGGGCTACCGGGGCAGAGGACTCAAAAGGCGCGAGGGACAAACACTTGAGGGCCGCAGGTGAAAGGAGGCGAGGAAGTACTCCACATCTACTTCCCTGTGGGGATGCCGTGAGGGGCACGAAGGTCCTCCGAGGACAAGTACGGACATTTGTCAACTGTTGAGATCTGTTGAGATACTGTAATGAAGGTTATCCTGGAGATAGGCACCCGAAGTCCACTGCCTTCTGCTTCTCTTCTACTTCCAGGTCGATTGACCATTGATTGGCACCGGGGTCCTTTTCGAAGATTACGGTACGGCTCGGAGAAGCCTTGAAGACATACCGTTTCAATAGTTCAATTCCTCTTGTTTACGTCGGAGTGTGAAAACTGCGAACATCGATACCGACTGATATACCACGCCCCTTCTCCAATCAGTGGCTACCTACCCGTCTCAACACACCTGTCCGCTGATGACCTGAGATGTGTGGCTTTCGAGAAACCCGCGTCTTCTTACCACTTTTCAGCAAATCTGTGCGCAATTTCGGATTTTCCAACTTCGCAAGAAGATAGGCGGCAAAATTTCATCATCTTGGCCCTTTACAGTTTGCTTCCAATTCAGCTTCTTCTTCCTACTAGACGTTCCAGTAGAGCTGATCCCACGCTATTAGGAACAAATGAGATATCAAGAAAGGTGGCTCCCAGAAGTTGGTAATCCCAGAACGTGAGAGTTTAAGCTTCGCGCCTCTTCTTCGCTTCGTCTAAATCATTCGATCAAGCAGCAACCCACGAGAGAAGGACAAGAAATGCGAAACTTCCAAACCCTTCGAACTTCACACCTTTCTGCGACCACTTTCTGTCTACCCGTCTGTCTGCTTTTGCAGCTTCTGCAGAACACCCGACCGCAGAAGAGCCTAGAAGAGGCCCGAATGAGATCGATCGGCTGGGGGCAAGCCGAATCTTGTGTCTTTCCCATAGTTTGAACCAGGTTTCCGGGTAAGAGTCGCGGCGAGATACGGTCACTCGCATAGCGTGATGCGCGCGGGAGCCGTTGGTTGACAGCGTCGACCACGTCTCACAAACATCTCGAATTGGCTTCGTGCGCCCAAGGAGTTTTGAATGTGTGACCTTCTCAGGCGGCTACAAATCTGCAGCTGCGCGTGTTTTGCGGGAGTTCCGCCTCGAGTAGTCCAAATGCCCTGCGGGGAGCTGTCTCCAATTATACTTCTGCGTTGTAGGTTTATGCTTGAAGAAGTCCAGCGTTTAATTGCGTTGTGTTATCTTTTCGTGCTTCCAAATTAGGGTGTTTTTCGCGTCCATGTGCGCCTCTTTGGAACATCCGTTCCACACTCACTCGACCATGCCTTAATGCTCCTTTTTCCAGAAAATAGTTGATGCTTTTCGAGATGGGAGGCGAACAATTGCAACAATCATCTTCTGAGGACGGCTTGTGGAAACAAAGTCTCAACCTTCCGGCCAAGGATTTGCGCTACAAAACTGCTGTAAGTCACATGCCCACACTGATACTTGACTACCTTGCCCGTTATAGGATGTCACGGATACGAAAGGAATTGACTTCGAGGACTTTCACCTGAAACGCGATTTGCTCATGGGAATATTTGAGAAGGGCTGGGAGAAACCAAGTCCCATCCAAGAAGCTTCTATTCCCGTTGCTCTCTCAGGTAAGCCAGAGCTTCCGACCGACAACACTGATGAACTTCTTTTCAGGTCAAGATATTCTGGCCAGAGCGAAGAACGGTACGGGTAAAACAGGTGCTTATAGCATCCCGTGCATTGAGAAGGTCGATCCAACCAAGCCATATCTGCAGGCGATGATTGTCGTGCCAACCCGTGAATTGGCTCTGCAGACGTCGCAGATCTGCGTTGAACTTAGTAAACACTTGAAGTTGAAGGTTAGTGCTTTTCTACTTCCGGACTAAACGGAAACTGTTCAGGTCATGGTTACCACGGGTGGTACTGATTTGCGTGATGACATCATGCGTTTCAACGGAGTCGTCCACGTTGTTGTTGCGACGCCGGGCCGTATCCTGGATCTTCTGGAAAAACGAGTCGCAAACGCTCAGAACTGCAACACCCTCGTCCTCGATGAAGCTGACAAGCTCCTGTCGCAAGATTTCCAAGGCATACTCGACAAGCTTATCGCGTTCTTCCCGCCTGAGCGCCAGATCATGCTGTACTCTGCCACTTTCCCCCGTACTGTCGCTTCCTTCATGTCGAAGCATATGAAGAAGCCCTACGAAATCAACCTTATGGAGGAGCTCACGCTGTTAGGAGTGACGCAGTACTACGCCTATGTACAGGAAAAGCAGAAGGTCCACTGCTTGAACACGCTGTTCCGAAAGGTTTGCCACAATCACCCTGTAGAAAACACTCAACCCTTATCATTTCAGTTAAACATCAATCAGTCGATTATCTTCTGTAATTCTACTCAACGGGTCGAGCTTCTCGCGAAGAAAATTACCGAAATCGGGTACTCCTGCTACTACATTCACTCGAAGATGGCGCAGGCTCATCGCAACCGGGTCTTCCACGATTTCCGTCAGGGCCATTGTCGGAATCTTGTTTGTTCTGATCTCCTAACCCGTGGTATCGATATTCAAGCTGTCAACGTAGTCATCAACTTTGACTTCCCACGTAACGCTGAGACGTATCTCCATCGTATCGGACGGTAAGTTCACTTGATCTTGTTATGGTAGTCAAACGACAAAGCTTCTAAAGCCCTTCTTTCTTTTCAAAACTTCAACGGCTTCGGAGCTTCGTTGTCCGTCTTCACGAGCGTTTTCCCTGTTCCTAACCATCCATATTTCAGTTCTGGTCGCTTCGGTCACCTGGGTATTGCGATCAACCTCATCACCTACGACGACCGCTACTGCCTCCGTCGCATTGAATCTGAGCTGCGAACGAACATCGCGCCTATTCCGAAATCCGTTGATCCTAAGCTCTACGTAGCAGAGCATCAGCTAGTTCAGGACGATGCAGCGGAATCCTCCGGCCGCCTCTAGGAGTTTATCGTGTTCTAGATATACGGGTCATTGTCTCCTTTTAAGCGTATTTCTGATTCTATGGTATTTGTTACCCTTGTTGTTTATTTATAATTTTTTACTTTTATACATTGTAATAACAATCTGCATTTTGTATATAACTCCTGTGGTCGTGCGACCTTCCTGTCCCTCGGTGATGTAGTCCCACATAGTCCGTCCGTCTCTCCAATGTCCCGACCTAGGTCCTGTCTGTCTCAAGCCGTGCTCCGGCGGCCTCCTGTGGTGGTCCTCTCCTGGTGGTGATACGGTTTGTAGGCGTTGCCAACATTAACAAAAAACCAACGGGTCTCTCCGTCGCTCGGCCCAGCGCTGAGGATGGAAATAAAGATCTCAGACCCAATCGCTGTTTTGCTGCGTCATGATTTGTTTTTATCTTTAATCGGTAAACACCGGCCGGCGTCGCTCCACAGCAGTCGCGAGGACCGCATGCCCGCGTCAAGTAGCGATGCTCCGCGTGCTTCTCTCCGCAGCCTGGTTCGGCTTCTCCGCCGCCCTCTACATCCAGACCCTCTTCGTGCCTCTGCTCATCCTGGATCGGACCAACTGCTCCTCTGTCTACTGGCTGTCTGTAGAAGGCGCCCAGGCTCAAGTTTCGGCTGACTTCTGCGCAGATGGTGCCAACGCCATAAGGATCGTGAATACGGTATGAAGCTGGAGGGTTGTCTTAAGTCGTTTAGATTTTCGCTTAAAATCAAAAGGTAAAATCCGCGACTCCAAGTGCTTCTTACAGGCCCCGGAAATATTCCTGGCGCCGGACCAGCAGAAGGACCAATTCGAACTCCGTGTGAACGTCTCCAACTCCGTCTTCAGCGCCGCCTTCTCCATCAACGACACCGAAGGCGACACGGAGGCTTTGGAGCGCATCCCCCTGCGTCTCACCAGTTGGTCCCCCCCGTGCTCCTCAGCTTCTTCCGTCATTCAGATGCTGACGGGTCGTCGATCAACGCGGCCGTCTTCGCCCGATTCGTGTTCACCAATGTCGAATTCAGCGACACCGCGTTGATGGTGCTATCGATCGTGGTGAGTCAGCCGTCTTGCGGCGCTGATCGATCTCACAGGCGGCCATCTCCATCATCGCGATCATATGCATCCTCATCTACATAGCAGCCACGCACTTCGTCGCGGTGAGGCTGGGTCCGCCCGCCGAAGCTCGAAGCTACCCGAACATCGCGGAACACCCCGAAGACGACACGCAGCCTCTCGTCGGTACGATCGATCGTTTGTTCGGGCCCCACTAACCACAGATCGATAGGAGCCTCGTCGAGCGAACCGCAGGAGTCGATCCCGGTACGAACGAGACCCAAGAAGTCGAAGAGGAAGCGAGATGGCCAGGAGTCGCCGGAACAGGCAGAGACTGCCTCGGAGACGCCCAGGGACTAAGAATGCGCGCAGCGCGAGAATATTTGTGATGAAAACATTAAATGCAGAGATGAGTTCGTGTTTGCACTTTCGGCACAAAGCAGGGAGGGAACGCGGGACGGAGTATCGATCGGCGGGCCGAGGAATGCGGAACGACGACAACATCCGCGGCATCGTCCATATGGCGCTTTCGGCGATCACATGTTTACAGCGCGCGTATCGGAGCTCTCGCGGACAACATTTCTGGCGATCGCAATTTTCCAGCGATCGAAGAAGCCGTCGTCCGAACTATCGATTTTCTTCCGAGGCTGCCGCGGCCGCCGCCAAACATCGCTGTCACCGATGGTGCAATTCAATGGCCCTTTAGTTCTTTAGTTATCGAAGCGCGCAGCGGCGACGGAATCGGGTTTGCGACCGACCGCCGCCGACCGCACACCGATATTGTATGCGCACGCGCGGAGACCGTCTCAGACTTCCAGCGTCGCGTCTGCTTCTCACAGAGACAGACGTAAAAGTGCGCGCAAGCTGTCCGCGAGGCGGTTTACCATATGCCGCGGTGCCTAATTCAGGATGCCCTCTGGCTTACGGTAGCCTGTTTCCCGCGCGAACTTGGTGGGTCAGTAGGATTTTAATTTGCCTGGATCGATGCTCTTCTTATCATTCATTCGCCGGCAGCCGAGATAAATAAGTCCGAATCGATTCCGTTTTCCGTTCGTCGCGGCGGAGCGACCTTTCGCGTGGAGCGACTCCGAATCGATCGGGTCAATCGAGCGCCAAGCATCGCCGCGCCAAGTTCACCGGGCCTCTTGTTTTGATTCTTGTTTGCGCGTATCGATCGCTTTTCTGTTATTTTCAACCATTCTTCGATGGATCGCGTGTCTCCGCCCCGACCTTTCTGTTGTGCGCCGGGCAAGTCTTGCGCCCTTCCTGTAGGCGAGCAAAGTTCATTAGTCGGTGGATTGTTCGATCGATCGATTACCTCCGACGGCGGCGGGTGGTGCGGTTCGGTAATGGCCGCGCCCAAAGATTCGCTTTTATTTGAGGAGAAACAGAATACCGTACGAAGAATGGGGAGAGCGTTTTGTCTGCTCTTCTTAAGGCGGGGGTATTGTTTCGACCGCTGCTTCACTTACCTTTTCCTATTTGTCTTCGCGTATTCTTGATCGACGACGACCTATTTGACGCGCCCGACCGCTGAAGCTCGTGTCCGTGTGGAATAACGTCATATCCGTGAATTGCGATCGATCTCAGGGACGGGAGGTCGACGTCGGATTTTCGTTTTAATCCTTCCTTTTCCTTCAAATTTCGACAATTTTTCCCGTTTTCTTCCTTTCAGCTTGTTTGATTTCTCGGTAATCTGAAGGAAATAACGAAACCACACAAAAATTGTCGATAAAGCCGCCTCCATGTTCCCATCTCTGTCCGGGGTGTACTGTCCTTGTGAAGCGATCGACCGGTTTCTTGTCTAATCTCTCTTTCTTTGTTGCTTGTTCTTCTGAATTGTTAGATCTGCCAGAAATCTAAGGAGATTATTTGACTGTCCGATCTTGCGACCTTCTCATCACTGTCTTTGCGTGTACTGTCCTTGTGAACGGCTTTTGTCGAACCGCCATTGTGACTTTTTTGCTTTTTCAGTAGCCACGCCCCCTTCAACCGGTCCTCGTGCTGATTTGTCGTCAAGAGGCCAAACTACTCGTCGCGGTATATCCGTGCACTTCTTCTATGTTGAGGAAGGATAGAAAATGAACTTTGGTCATCAACCACGAACATTAACGAATCAAACAAACCAATATGAATTCAATGCTACCGTTGCGAAGTGTCGGACAGGAAAAACCGTCTACTACACCAGGAAAAGAGCTGAAAGAAATGACTAGTGGATGCTGTGTGTGCGCCGAGGAGAACGGATGGGCCGGAAACCCCCTCGTCTACTGCGATGGCCCCGGCTGCGAAGTCGCCGTGCACCAAGGTTGCTATGGAATCGTGGAAGTGCCGGAAGGCGAGTGGTTCTGCGCCAGGTGTGCGGCCATTTCGCAGAACTCCTTGGAGAAGGTCAAAATCCGCTGTGAGCTGTGCCCTTCCCGACAAGGTGCTTTGAAACGTACTGCCGATGGCACGTGGACCCACGTCACCTGTGCGCTCTATATTCCCGAAGTGCAATTTGGCAATGTGGACACCATGGATCCCATAATAATTTCCAACGTTCCCAGCGAAAGGTACGGTAGTTTATTTGCCTCTCCTTACTCATTCCTCGATATCTTCAGGTTCAACAAACCATGCTATCTCTGTGAAGACTATGGTTCTGCGGAGGAGGCCAAGATGGGCGCTTGTATGCCCTGCAACAGGGCGGGATGTCGGAGAGTATTCCACGTGACCTGTGGACAGCAGTACGGTCTCCTCTGCGAGCTTGGCAGCAGTCCGAGCACCGTAAATGTCAAGTATTGCGGGTACTGTACCTCCCACATCAAAAAAGCCGTAAGTTCGTTACTGTTCTTCCACAAATGCTCATGCGTTCATGTCGTTGTTTATATAATCGTGACCTGAAATTGGGGATCGCGGTACTCGATCGATAGGACGGCAGTCATGACTCGGCCGTGGAGATTGTTTGCACGTCGGGGAAGGAACCGGCTCGCGTTGGGTAGTGCTCTCTTTTTCACTTCGCGGGCGAGTGGTACGTGAGTATAAATTGGTGAAAGGAATGTCGTAAATACGTACGAAAATCGATAGTGCTGGCACGATGCCAGATGTTTTGCCGCCAGCTCGCCGTTATGTAGATTTTTTGTGGTGCGCTCTCCAGAGATATTGCTGCGAGAAGCCGGCTTTGTATTCTAACGTCATTCATTCTTCCCAGTTCTAGAAAAGCCACCAACCTAGAAGAAAAGAATCTAAAGACAACAAATTGGTCAGACGACAAAAAGAAGGGTTTGCTTTGTTCGAAGCCTGGTGCCGAATGGCCGTTTTCGATCGGAGATAATGTCCCGACGCGGAGTCATTTCCTACTTAAGCGCTTCCTTTGGTCTTCGGACGCGCCTTCCTGTTGGAGTGGGTGGGCTCCCCCTGTTTGTGTTTATATTTGTTAACGTGGGCTTTGTTCCTGAAGTACGATGTTCCGAGAACATCTGTGCCTCTATTTTTATCGCTCTCTTCGGAACAGTCCGACGCTAGCCTCCGTTATCGGCGACGAAGGGAAAAATTATCCTTATCAGAATCTCTCGAAGCTCTTACTACGGTAGGCGACTTTTGAATTTCTTATCTTTCGTTTTTGAAGGAGTTCGGCATCACTTCGGCCTCTGGGTGCTCTCAATGTTTTGCTGAGAGGCTTTACAGGTCAGAAATTGCATTCGTTTTTACTACTATTAAACAGCTCATCGATTGTTTGTTGGGGTTACGATGTTTGATTCCTGGAAGAACAGCAGTAGCGGACAGCGGTTGCCATTGGGTCTTTCCCCCAGCACTTGGCAACTGGGCAAAGTAGAGAGCCCGCCTGATCGATAACGACGCAATAAATCTCTGTACTCGTGCCTTTGGTCGCTGTTCGGCGGATAGATAACTGAGGGAGGGGAGGGAATCGTCGTCAGCGACTGCGCCGCGAATAGGGCTGGTTGTCGCCGCCAGCGGTGTATTTCCATTGAGGCGCGCTAGTGCTTACGGAAAACCAACAACAAGGCATGTTCTTGTTGTTGCGATATTTACCTTTTCTGGCGCCCATTTTAAGCCTTTAATCGATCACAATAGCTCGTTCCTAGTCCGCACTTCAGAGTGTTGCCTCGATGTTGTTTTCCGGTTTTGAGCTTATGGGATTACGTGTGCTGCTTGTCAATAATTGCGCTCATATCCGAAAGTATTGACGCGCCCGACGCTTTATTACTTCTACTAAGGTCCGCTTTTCAGTCCCAAGACCCCGCCGTCAAAATCATAGGCTCCAGCAGTCAAGATCTAGCGTTCCGCAAGGATTCCGAGCAGGTCGACGTGAAACCTGTAGTCGCTGTCATTGATTCGAAAGATGATATCGACACCGTTTCCACAAAGTCAGCAGGTAATTTGCCTTCGTGCGTCTTTACTTATTGAACTATGTTAGTTTCAGTCAAGCGCCAAAGAGTGAACAACAACGATTCGTCCGCCACTGACGTGAAGGCGAAGAAGCCACGCCACTCCAGCAAGTCTTCGTCCAACGCAAGCCGTTCTGTGAAGGCGCTTCTCAAGTTGGTCGGACCCGTGGTTTCGGTTAGTTATGCGCCTACTGTTCTGTCCATGACACTTATCCTTTAGGACACAGTGTCGGACTTCCAGCGTGAAAGGATCGCAGCCCAAAATGCCGCAGCACATTCCCAACAACTTCTGGCTGATGCTCAGGCGCTGGCAGTAGCCACGAGTTCCGCGAACACGAGCCTCTCCAACTCGTCGCTGCTGGGAGAAGCCTCGACTTCTGGACCTGCTCAGAGCAATGGATACGGCCACCCGTTAGGTGAAGTGGAAAAACCGACCGCTGCCATCAACGGTTCCGTGCTTCTGGACGTCAAGCCGCCTTCTATGTGTGACATAACTACAGTATCCAAGATCGCCAAGGCGGAGATTGACCGACTGCATTTGATACACCAAACGCCGTCAACCTCTGGCTCTCAACAGTGCCAGTTCCCGTCAACCATGGAAGAGCTGCTGGAGAGGCAATGGGCTCAAGGAGCTCAGTTCATCAAAGGCCAAGCTCAGAGCGATGGTTTGTGTCCTTCCTGACCCCTGTCCCTAATGTTTTCTTCTTTCAGTTGCGCAGCTGATGACCTGCTTAAACAATCTAAAGATGGAAAATATGCGACTACAGGATCAAATGGATGAATTGCAGAAGCGGAGGGACCATCTTCTGGCGTTGAACTCCAAGCTGAACCAATCCCTCAGCTGTGCGATAACCCAGGCGACCAGTCCGCGGAACTCGCCGAGGATAGCCTCTGCAGCGCCTGTATCGACACCAAGTGCCACCTCAGTCGTCTGCATTACCCCGGTCTCGTCTGCGCCTCTTTCCACCGCGCCTTCAAGCACTCCGACGATGTGCACACCCTCCAGTGGAGTCCCCATTGTGAGCACCCCGCTGCCCAGTTCGGAAGACTCGTTGAACAAGTTACGGTCTCTCGTGGGGAACGACGTATCGCCGCAGTCTCGGCCTGTGGTCAGCACGCCTCTGAACAGCGTCAAGCATTTACCGGTGTCAAACTCCAATCCGACTTCCAGTGGACGGTCAGTCCGCATCACTCCTTCTCCGCTAACATTTCATACTTGCAGCACTTCCGTGATGTCTTCTCCTCCAGCTCCGACCATTCCTCCCATGAATGGACTGACGCCTTCCAACGTCCCGTTGAAGTCCACCATGGACAGTGGCTCTCCGGTGAACGGTCAATCCTTCCAGTCCCTGCTGAACTCGTCTGCCGGCTTCTTAGTGCCCAGGTTGCCATCTGCCCCGGCTACAGTACCCTCTGCAACGAGCATGCCGTCTAACACCACGTTTCCTGGGTCACAGGTAGGAGTGCCACTCTTGCAAATAGTCAATGATTGCTCTTCTTCTAGGACGCACTGTTGAACCAGCTGATGCTACAACAACAGCAGCAAGTGCTGTATCACGTACTGCAACAGCAGCAGCGGTCCTTGGATCCGGCGCGGATAGCCAGGCTCTTCTCGTCGCCGAACCCTGTTGCCGGTGGGACGCCAGGCGTAGTCTCCGGACTAGGAAGCGGTCTAGTTGCTGCACAGACTTCTAACACAACAGGAACATCGTCGGGCAGTTCTTCGTCATTGGTGAAATAGGTTTTTTTTGGTTGAGATAAAAATATTCCTTGTTATGGAACTCTTTTTGCGGGTTATTGTGGCGATGCCAATTTTACTATGTATCAGTGCCCCAAACTCCTCCGCACCTTGTACCTCGCCCTACTGTAGATGTCACCTCTCCACTTGTTGTTACACTTTGGCATTTCGGGGGAATTCGGGAATATATGATTTATACTGAAGAATTGATTCTAAAACTGTATGCATTACCGTGAAGTCTGCTCGCCTGGTGTAGGCGTGGGAGCTTCGTCTCGTGAATGTGTTAGGCATTCTGCCCATGTATGACTAGAAGTTTTATCCGAAAGAGAAACTTATATGTATTGGACTCGGAGTGTACGCTCGCATGTGCATTTGACCGACCGTTCCGTGGAAGGGAAGTCTGCGCGAATGAATCTCGAGACCTGGAAAGTCTGCTTCTGCAGATGACAGTCTATCTGATTTGCGTCTGAGACAGTCTCTACCTGCAGATAAGACTGATTCCGAGAATGCTGCAAACGGCAAAAAGGGTTTATCCACGTCGGTTATCTCTTCTCGTCCTTCAGGCTTCGTTCCAGTGTAAGCTCGTTCTTTCCGTACTAGGCTCCTGTACATCGCTCCTCCATCCTCTTCTTGAAACGGGCCAAGAGCTACAGGCCAGCTCTTCGAGGAACGGGGCCGGATATCATATGTGGCTACTAGACGCTCTGACGTATGTCTGGCCTTAAATGGGCGTTGGCTTCTTGAGGCTGGAACTGATGTGCTTTCTTGGCTGCCCCTAGGCTTAGGACCTTTAGACCATCGCTTCTCCCATGTAATTGCTATTTAGATCTTTATCGTGATTCTGGAAGAACCGACGTCCACGAGCATGTGCGCGGGTCCATGTGCACAACATGCGCCTTTGAGCGCCTTGTTCGCGTCTCCACGTGGGCGTTTTCTCTTCGCAAGTAGGTGACGTCAACCCTCGTCGGTTGCGACGCCTCGGTAGCAACGTTGTGCAATACTTGTGCAATAAGCACTTTGCCACCGATATCTATAGTAATGGCCGTATTTAGTAACACTGCTGAAATAAGGAACTGCTACAGAGAGGAGTGAATAGCGATCCAAAATAACCGGAACAAACAACACCACAGCTTCACACTTCCGCTGCGTCTCCGGTGGGACGAGACGTGCACATAGGAAATCCTCTGCATCCAGTCCTGACGCGGTATCTGGAGGCCCTGTGGCCTGGAGCGTTAAGGAACTCGGACTGACTGTGGAATCCGGCACTATCACAACATCCAATGATGCTTCTTTGCTGTCATACACTCCTGGGGCTCCTTATCCACTGGTCATCCCTCAATCCAGCATTGAGAGCTGGATAACACCGCTAAGACTGTGTAGAGCAAGTCTTCAGTTTCAGATAATGAGTCTTACTGGACTTATCATGACTTTAAAATAGGTATTACAAGTGGACACAGTGAAGAACGGGGCTGACGTCGCCGACTGTGGCCGGAGCTTCCAAGGATAGAAGCCTATCTGCTCAGAGGTCGAGTCTCGCACCTCCACGGACAAGACCCCCGGAGCATCAACCACTCTAGCAGCTTGTGAACATCACTGTCAAGATCGCCCTGGCCCGAACTTATACCCACGGAACACGTGCTTCTCGATGACATCATCTTCGCACCTCTCCTTCTACTGATGGCGGAACTCTCACCGCGATTGATCAGTGAGTCATCGACGGGTCTCGCCGCTGTTTGCGCGCGGACGACCGCCGCGCTGATGTCACCGTCGCCGTCGCCCATTGGTCGCCACGCACGGACCTTCGGAGGACGGTCGATTCTCTGTCAGGTCCTGTTGCCCAGGGAAGCGGCGCCACGCTCTGCTTCTTCACAAATAGGTGACGTCACGGTCGCCAGGGAGTGGCGTTGTGCAAGAGTTGTGCAATAGTGGGCGGCGCCATCCCGCTCGCTCGGCCGAGTATTCCTTCCTGCGCCATGTTGTGAAATACTCGCGCTCGCGTCGCCCCGGTCGTCGGGGGCCTCCGGGCCCCAAGAAGGCGATATCCGCGAACTTCCTAGCCCGTTCCTTCCTGGGGTCCGCGTTCCGCGAATGTAGCGCCTTCACTTCAGAAGTCGACAGGTCAGAAGCCTGTCCACGACAGCAACGTTGTCCCGACTCCAGGGATCCACGCTCTCCACGCAACACTCCACGGCACCGGGCCAGCCGGCCGTCTTCGACCCCGCCACCTCTCAGGGCGCCTCTTCTAGAGAACACCACTAGAACCAGGAGAACAAGTAAGTCCCCCACCGTGCTTCTACCGTAA
This sequence comes from Steinernema khuongi, assembly GCA_016648015.1. Classification (NCBI taxonomy): domain Eukaryota; kingdom Metazoa; phylum Nematoda; class Chromadorea; order Rhabditida; family Steinernematidae; genus Steinernema; species Steinernema khuongi. Next base: position 61,757 of record JADLIF010001385.1, read on the forward strand.
CCCGACGTTTTCAGAAAGTTCTTCACGCGCATTCACCCAGCCGGACCAATTTCCTCTCGTAGAAGTCTTCGCGACCGAAACCTAAGGAAATGTACTCGAACCGCATCGCCTATATCATGCCCTCGGGCATCCAACTCCAGCCTACCGGCTGTGCCAAGCAGGCACAGTCGGGAGGCCCGCTTCGCCGAATCGTTCTTCGACGACGCATACCATCCACAGCTAGATACCTTATCAGAAGTCCGGCAGAATCCAAGCAGACTTTTGAACGCGTCAAGCTCCACTCCAAGTTCGACCTCGAATCCTCAGATTGGACGACTCGAAACTTACCCACTCTCGGAAAGTGCGAAAATTGTGTTTTTGACGAATCCGCGCCAGAAACCCTCTCTCCAGTGCACGCAGAAACCTTCTGCAGCCCCAGTAGCGCCGCTACCGTGTCACGACAGGCCTCAGCCAAACGGTAAGGCTCCAGGAGGGCGTCAGAGGGCTAATGGAGTGGATTCAGCTTCGACAGACTACGAAGTGCGTACGCCCCCGTCGCTGGTTCCCCAGATGGACTCGCCGACGCTGCGTACGCCCGAGTTCCCGGACTGCCTCTTTGATGAGGATGGTCCGGAGCTCCTTGACTTCGGGTTCCCCTCGGGACCCTCGTTCCACTTCCCCGACCAACAGCCCTACGACTCCTCCTACGCTCCCTACGCATCTTCGTCGTTCTGCGCGCCTCCGGCCGCCTCCTGCTCCCTCGACCTCTCGCTCCTCGACGACTTCGACGAGGCGGCCCTAGAAGGCCTCGAGTTCAACGCCGACTCCTGGGTCGACTTCCTCGAGGGAGGCGACGCCGACTTGGACCGGCTTCTCGAGGCCGACCAAGGCGACGCTCCCTCGCAGGCCGTCGACCTGTCGCCCTCTTCTGACAGTCTTGTAAGTAGGGCCGGAACAGTCTTCAAAACAGCCCTTATTCCCTCGGGGTTCCAACAGCCCCTCTGGCGATATTGAGCTTCTGAAAGTCGCTTGCGTGCTGACGGGTACTGTAGCGGGTGGTTACTGTATTCGGGAAGCCCCAAGGAAGGAACGGTCCGCGCGACTCCGGCTTATGCGTGTCCCGTTTCAGGATGTTTCGATTCTGAATGAATTCTTCGACGGTTTTGGCCACGAGCAAGCAGCTCCCCAGTCAGAAGTAGCCTCTTCTGCCTTCGACTTCCAACCTACACGTAAGACCTGGCTTCTTGAGACCGTTTTAAACGCGTTCCTTCCAGAGCCCCCCATGTACGGCACCGCCGAGCCTTCTACAGCGCCCACGACTCAGCCAGCCCTCCCCGAAGCCAAGAAGGTCCCCGAGAAGGATGTGTCCCCCTCGCCGTCGGACCAGCGCGAGTCGCCGTCCCACTACAGGGAGATGCGCGACAAGAACAACGTCGCCTCGCAGAGGTCCCGGATGAAGCGCAAGCTGAAGTTCGAGGCGCTCAAGGAGGAGGCGGTCGTGCTTGAGAAACGCAACGCCGAGCTCCGCCAGCTGTCCGAGGAGCTCGAGAAGCAGCTGGAGACGTACAAGACGATGATGATGCGCATGATATCCAAGTAGATTAGCAGAAACGATGTAAATACGCTGTTGCAGTCCTTATAACCTAAACAATATTTATTTGTCCTCGTGTTGTTGTTCCTTAGCTTAGGTGTGAATAAACTGAAAGGATTCAATTCAGAGGACCTGGAAAGGGAAAGGAGGAAAAGGATTAGAGCAACCTAAGGCGCCGAGATGCAGGTCCCCAAGCACCTCTCTTCTGTCCACCTGGCTTGGCTGGACCCTAAGGACCTCTGCTGCTGCCCCTCCCTTCAGATGCAAGCTAAACCACACGTGGCTTTGCTCTTTATCTCAAAATCTCTCAACAAATATGAAACAACATGTCCTACACGTTTAGCTGGCCTTGCCCGTCATGTGCTTGCGCCTGAAGATGTCGTCGGCATAGCTCTGCTCGGGCAACCTCTTCATCTGCCGGAAGGGCGCCTTGCCAAGGTCCGGTTGAGGGAACATCGCCGAGATCTTGTTGAACTGCGTCGCCGACAGGGTTCCAGAAGAGCCTTCGCCTGAAGAAGGACTAGGTTAGGACGAAGCGTATGCAGAGATTTGGAATTCTGATTGTGAAGAAGAAGACGCGACCCGGCAGATACTTCCACCAGATCACAGGGACAAGACGAGAAATTCAAGAAGTAGATAGGACTCACCTAGAGCTCCCTTCTTCGCGGCCTCACGGAACTCGGCGGCCGCCTTCTCGGCGCTCTGTACGCAGTTGTTGTAGATCTTGTGCTGGGGCGCACACGGAAGGTCGTCGAACTCCCACTTCTTGAGACAGCCGAACAGCGCTTGTAGTTCCTGGGTGCATGAGGAGCCTAAAATTGAAGGATTTAGGAGTAGGCAGCCGGACAGAGTCGGGGAGGGGACGGAAAATGTCAGACGGGGATCAGGAATCAAGTGATCTAGAATCAGAATCAGTTATCTATGTAGAGAAGCTGAAGGACGGCTCTAAATGCCTTCCTTATATGGGATCAAAAATCATCTTCCCTCCTCAACCAAAAAGAGTAGAACAGCCCGAAGATAAGAGAGCTTCTGTCAGAAAGGCTGAAGCAGGCAGAAGGTAAAACCCACCTGGAGGCTTGTGACGACGGGCTGCGGTCGTGTTCTTGGAGCAGAGCGGGAGAATCTCGGAGAAGACGAACTTCTTCGGGTACGGCACCTTGGAGGTCTGCGCAAGCGCAGACTTCTTGAACACCGGAGATGTCAGGAACATCTGAAAGGACGAAGTAGAAGCCGGCCCGAGGACGGTGAAGAAGAGCAGCAGAAGGTCTCAAATCCGGCCAGTCGGAGCGGATACCGTATGCCAGATGTTGTTTTACACGGTCATCGTGCAAGGACCGAATGGTGTACCAGTCACAGGAGTACAGGGCTTTGAGGGACCATACTTTTCAGACGCATTTGTGTCTGTCTTCTGCGTCTGTTGTGTGCTTACAGACGCAGACGATGTGTGTAGGCCAAACGCACAGTAGTGCCAGCGTGTGTCATACAACAACAGACGCGCCTGCGTCTGCAGACGCAGAGTATGGCCCGGCCTTGCTACGGACTCGAGCCAGAATGACCGAGCTCAAGCCGGACTCGAGCTCCTGGAGGATGCAACGAAGACCCTCATAACTTCTGGTTCTTGGCTAAACTGAGACTGAGATTCTGATAGATTTATTGGGCTCAAAAGAAGTAGATTCAAGAAAAATAGTCCGCCATAACGGCGTCCACCTGCTCGTGGAACTTCCTTCTGGACTCCTCAAGAAGATCGCGCTCCTTCTCGGTCAACGTCTGAAGACTCTTTCCGTGCTTCTTCGGAAGGTGGAGAGCCATCGTCGCCTCACGTCCGGAGTACCCACACTTGCGGAAGGGACAGGGAAACCTGGCCTTGAGGTGGATGCCCACGTGGTCCCTTCGCTGGTGACGGTCCAACATCCTCTTCCCGCACTTCTTGCAGGCTAGGCCCATCTTATCTGTGCCTAGTGGTACAGAGAAGTAGTCTCCCATGACGGCGTTCACTTCCTCGTGGAACTTCCTTCTGGACTCCTCAAATCGGCTGCTTTCTCCTTTGCTCAGCCTGGCGAGAGTCTTTCCGTGAGTTCTCCAAAGGTGGGATTTGACCGTTTGCACACCTCCAGCATGGTCACACTGGCGCACAGGGCAAGGGATCTTGATGTCGAGATGGATCCCCACGTGGTCTCTCCTGATCGTAGGGTCGACGCAGAGCTTCCCACACTTCTTACAAGACGACTCGACTTCCTTCCTTGTAGGGGCTTCCGCGAAGGGAACGAGGCTGCTGGGAGGGAAGTACTTCCTCTCGCATTCTAGGGCCTCTTGGTTGTGCCTATCCAGTTCTTCTTGGAGCTGGGCCTTGGTTCTGGCTGGAAGGGAGCCCCTCCTTGTGCCATGCATCACCTGGAAGTGTCTGCTTAAGCCAGTAGGACCCATCTTCGCAGAACACCCCGCCATGGGACAGGAGAACTTCAGCCCTTCGTGGGAGTAGATGTGGTACTGCCGGTTCTTCCACTGCCCTCGGATCGTCCGACCACACGCGGCGCACTAAAGCCAGAAGATGAGAAATACAAGGAGAGTCTTACCTTCCACATCGACAGCTTTTCGGAATTCGCACCTTTCGGGGCTGAGGACTCCCGGAAGTCTTCAGCGTCCGTCATATCATCGTCCTCCTCTCCAGAACTGACCGCTTCTTCATCGGAATGCATGGAGACGCTTTCGTCTTCGTCGTCATCGCCCTCCATCGCCATTCCTTCTGACTGGGCTTCTACCACTGCGGACTTCTGAGCTGCAGCAAGTTGTCCACGTGTGAGGTATCGGACAGGCTCCTAAATTCCTATTACTGTAGAGAGCGTGTGAAAGTGGCTACATACGTCTTTTTCTGGCACGTTGGCACTAGTTGACTCTGTGGCGATGATTCCTTCGTCTTCGAGGTCGACGTCCTCCTCGGAACTCACCGAGCTGACCGAGCTGATCTCCTCCTCTTCTTCGTGCCTCTCCACAGGCGGAGAATCCGATGTAGCTGGAAGCTCGGTCCTCTCGTCCTCCTCTTCATGCTTCACGGATGGAGCTGGATCCTTCGTCGGGAGATCTTCATTCAGAGTAACGTCGTCCTTCTCAGCGAATGGAGAAGACGGAGTCGCCTCGGGGAGATCAGTGTTCTGGATCTCTTCTCCCTCCTCGTTCTTCACGAGAGGCGATGGATCTCTCTCCGTAAGATCGGTCCCGTTCGTCGAAGAAGGACTCGCTGCAGGGACGGCGGCCTTCCTGATGAACGCCACCACCATCTGGCGGAGCTCCTCCTGAGCCTCGACCAGGCGCGAGAGGGTGTTCTCGATGGCGAGGCTCCTCTCCAGGTTGGCCTGGCTTCGTTCCAACAGGTCCAGGCTCCGTCTCAGGATCTCTCCAGGGTCGGTTGAAGCTTTCCTCGTTGACGGACTCATGGTCCTTCGACGTCTGAAAACAAAGAAGTGAGCGATCAAACCAAAGAGAGCGCGAAGTGGGAAGTAGGGTGACGACTTCTGCCAGGTGTAGCCTTGCCACTGCACCATGATGGCGCGTCACTGACCCTGACCGTTAGGTCGTGGCCAACACGCCTATTGGCTCGTGTTCGTGTTCTCACCGACTCTCCTTGTTAGCCCGAAAACTGTGCGCGTATGATTACTCTAGCACATCTCTGCAAAACATCAAAGGCGTTACCCGGATCAGCTGTCGACCGAACGCCTTCCTCCTTGTGACTTCAAGGCGTGCAGCCGTGTGACAAACGGTTCCTGTAGGAGCTTATCGTCGCGACGCACTAAGCACCAGCAGAGAGAACAGGAGGAGGGGAAAGGCGGGAAGGCGAATTCAGTTAAAAACTTCGTTTCGAAACGACGTGGGTGGTCCATGACACTCTGTGACAAATGTGCGATCACTGTAGAGGGGACAGCAGCAATCCCGAACTTCTTCAGTTAAGCTCTGAACTCTCGACGACGCGATTTGATACGGGCAAGAGTCCAGTTCCCCAGGGAAACAGCCTTGCTGCGTTTGTAGAAGCAGCCAATATGTAGGGACTCTCCTCTCCTCTCTAGGGTCTCTCCCAGGTTCGAGGAAAGATCGATCTCGTTGAAGGACAGGACTCATCTAGAGAAGCCCGCGGCGTTTGTTCCCACCGGACACATGTAAATAGATAAACGACGTTTAGAAATGATAACCGTAACCGACCCAGAGAAGAGGAGAGAAGATTTATTGATCAGCTCATTGCCAGCTTCAAGAGAAGTACTCCGCCATGACAGCCTCCACCTGCTCGTGGAAAACATTCTTCGCTTCTTCATATCGGCGGCGCTCTGCGTTGGGCAAGCTCTGAAGATTCTTTCCGTGCTTAGAGCGAAGGTGGTGAGTCATCGCGCCCACACGCCCGGAATAGATGCAGCCGCGGAAGGGACAGGGGAACGTGGCTTTGAGGTGCTCTCCAACGTGGTCCTTTCTTTGATTTCGTTCCAATATTCTCTTCCCGCACTTCTTGCACGACGGCCTTCTCTCTTCTGTGCGTAGAAGTGAGGGGAAGTAGTCTTCCATGACGACGTCCACCTTGGCGTTGAACTTCCTCCTCGACGCCTCAAATCGGTCTTTTTCTTCTGCGGTCAACATGGTAAGGTTTCTTCCGTGAGTATCTCTAATGTGATTTGCGATCATTTTCGCCGGCCGAGAATGTTCGCAGCCAAGCACCGGACACGGCATCTTGATATTGCGATGTACGCCAACGTGGTCCCTCCTGAGCTGCTGATCAGGATAGGACTTCCCACACTTCCTACAGGACGACACCACTTCCTTCCTTGTGGAGGTTTCCTCGAAGGACACGAAGCTGCTGGGAGGGAAGTACTTTCTCTCGCATTCTATGGCCACTTGGTTGTGTTTGTTTTGTTCTTCTTGGAGCCGGGCCTTATTCCTGGCTGGAAGGGAGCTTCTCTTCGTACCATGCACCAAGTTAAAGTGTCTGCTTAAGCTACTGTGGTTTACCCTCACAGCACACCCTGTCATGGGACAAGAGAGCTTCAACCCTTCGTGGACGTAGATGTGGTACTGGCGGTAATGCCAGTGTCCCCTGATCATCTTCCCACACACGGCGCACTGAAACAAGAAGTTGGGAGATGCAGCAGGAATAGAGCGTTACCTTCCAGGTCGACAACTTTTCGGAGTTTTCAGTGACCCGGGCTGACGCCCCCTGAGATCTTCGTGGCATCGGGGCTTCAGTTTCGTCCTCATCCTCCTCAGAAGTGACCGTCTCCTCATCGAGGTCTTCGGAACCCAAGGAGCTCTCGTCCTCGTCATCATCGCCCTCCTCGATAACCTCGTTTTCCGATGACCGAGCGTCCTCCTCCTCGTTCTTCGTGGGATCCACCGTCCGAAGATCGGTTCTTGCAAGACTGGCTCCCGATAACTCGGCTTCTACCACCGCGAACTTCTTGGCTGCAGCAAGCTGTCCACGCGTGAGGTATCCCGGTCGGACAGGCTCCTGAATGCTGTAGAGAGGATACTAAGGCTTCTACTCACTTCTTCCTCTAGAACGTTGGCACTGGTTGACTCTGTGGCGATGATTCCTTCGTCGTCGAGGTCGACGTCCTCCTCGGAACTCACCGAGCTGACCGAACTGACGGAACTGATCTCCTCCTCTTCTTCGTCCCTCTCCACGAGCGGAGAATCCGATGTCGCTGGAAGGTCGGTCCTCTCGTCCTCCTCCTCTTCATGCTTCACGGATGGAGCTGGATCCCTCGTCGGGAGATCTTCGCTAACGTCGTCGTCTTCTTCGTTCCTCTCAGCAAAAGAAGACGGAGTCGCCTCGGGGAGATCAGTGTTCTGGATCTCGTTCTTCACGAGAGGCGATGGATCTCTCTCTGTCAGATCGGTCCCGTTTGTCGAAGAAGGACTGGCGGCAGGGACGGCGGCCTTCCTGATGAACGCCACCACCATCTGGCGGAGCTCCTCCTGGGAGTCGACCAACCTCCAGAGGGTGTTCTCGACGGCCAAACTCCTCTCCAGGTTGGCCTGGCTTCGCTCCAGCAGCTCCAGGCTCCGTCTCAGGAGATCTCCGGGATCGGTTGAAGCTTTCTTCTCTGTGGAGGATGCACTCATCGTCGACGGCTGAAAACAAAGAATGCAAAAACTTGTTCACGCGGGACTGTATTGGCGCGAAGCAGTGCAAGAGCGAACAAGGAGGAGGGGGCGCTCTTGCCCTTTAGAAAGTGCCTGCGCGCCTGGCGTTTGTAATGTGAACGGGCCGCGGCAATCGATCGATCGTCCCTTGGGGAGACCCCTCCCGTTTCTAACATTAGTTACGTATTCACCGTCGGCCGTCTAAGGAGCTTTTTCTACGATTTAACGTAACCGCTCAGAGCACTGTACATGAATTATCAAGCACCCTTTAGAGTCGGGACAAGTCCTCGATGAGGTTCACGAGGCCCTTAAAAATTAGAAGATCCGTGGACCCTACTTTGCGGTGTAAAAGGATTCTCTGACCATGGAACGTCTCAAACCTTGCATCGTTACATCGTTACAAGGCCGTGGTATATCCCTCCCAGTAGCTTTGTCTCCTTCGAGGAAACCGTAAAAACAACATCAAGATGACGTGTCCGTTCCGTGGGGCGAACGTTCTGTTTGGGCAGCCTGTGGCATCTGCGTTGTCTTCATCATGGGACCAGTGTAAGTTCATCTTTAAATTGCTACCTTCTTCTTGTTTTAGATCATTATCAGCTCTACAGAAAACAACTTTACAGAGGGACTCTGCGTCGGAGCAGCCATCCGTCAAGTTACAAAGCAGAGTTACAAACAAGCGCTCTTCTACATACAACGCCATCTTTCCCTCACCTGAGTGCCCTGTATATATCCGTGTGCCAGGGGTGTTCTTGTCCTTGAGTGGACGGCTATAAACTTGCAAACCACTTGTTCTCTGTGCATAAGCGAGCACCGGGACAGGAGAGCGAAGCTGCAGAGACTTATTTACGGTAGAATTACTCGCAAATTGAGATATTTTAACTTAAAAAATAAATTTCAATTTTCGCTCTTGTGTCCGGGTGCGGAATAAGCGTCCCACCGCGAAAAGCCAAAGACCTCCCCTGTACTGAAGCTCAAAGGAATCCCCTCAGATGACTTGTGAGCGAGAAGAAGCAACCATGACTTTGTGCCCCTATGCCTTGAGTCCGTCAAGATGGAAAGCGCCAGCCGGATCGTCGCCCTAGCTGCACCCACTTCTTATCGATGGCGTTGAAGAGCCTAGAGGCTTCACCCAGAGGAACCCAGCGAAGTTTGTTTACATTTAGCACACGATTTATTCAGCAATGCATCAGGTTCAAGAGAAGTACTCCTCCATGACAGCCTCCATCTGGTCGTGGAACTTCCTTCTCAAGTCTTCGTATCGGCGGCGCTCCTCGTTGGGCAAGCTCTGAAGAGTCTTTCCGTGCTTAGAGCGAAGGTGGTGAGTCATCGCGCCCACACGCGCGGAATAGATGCAGCCGAGGAAGGGACAGGGGAACGTGGTCCTCAGATGGGCGCCTATGTGATCTCTCCTATCCACACGTCTCAACATCTTCTTCCCACACTTCTTGCAGATCGGGCTGACTTCGTCTTGCTGCTCGGCTTTGGAAAAGTAGTCCTCCATGACGGCGTCCACTTTCTCGTTGAACTTCCTCCTTGAGGCCTCAAATCGGTCCCGTTCTTCTGGAGTCAGCTTGTCGAGGGTCTTTCCGTGTGTATTGTGAAGGTGAATTGTCATCGCTCGCGCACGCGTAAGACATTTGCACTTGCTTAAGGGGCACGGCATATTGATGTCGAGATGAACCCCCACGTGGTCTCTCCTGAGCGAAGGCTCGACACAGAACTTCCCACACTTCCTGCAGGACGACTCCGCTGCTCTTCTCGCGGAGGTTTTCTCGAAGGAGACGAAGCTACTTGGAGGGAAGTACTTCCTTTCGCATTCTAGGACCACTTGGTTGTGCCTGTCCTGCTGCCTTTGAAGCTGGGCCTTAGTCCTGGCTGGAAGGGAGCTCCTTCTTGTGCCATGCATCCGTAAATGCTTGCTTATGCCAGTGTGGTTTATCCTCGCGGCACACCCTGTCATGGGACAGGAGAGTTTCAACTCTTCGTGGAAGTAAATGTGACATCGACGATTGTGCCAGTGCCCTCGGATGACTTTTCCGCACGCGGCGCACTGAAGCCAGGAGATGAAAGAGGAAATCGGAGTCGAGCCTCACCTTCCAGGCCGACAACACTTCGGAATTTGCGATGACCGGGGCTGACGGCCCCTCAGAACTCCGTGGCATCGGGGCTTCGTCGTCGTCCTCCTCAGAAGTGACCGTCTCCTCATCGAGGTCTTCGGAACCCAAGGAGCTGTCGTCCTCGTCGTCATCGCTTCCCTCGGTAACCTCGCCTTCCGATGACCGAGCTTCCTCCTCCTCGTTCTTCGTGGGATCCACCGTCCGAAGATCGGTTCTTGCAAGACTGGCTCCCGATGACTCGGCTTCCACCACCGCGAACTTCTTGGCTGCAGCAAGCTGTCCACGCGTGAGGTATCCCGGTCGGACAGGCTCCTGAATGCTGTAGAGAGGATACTAAGGCTTCTACTCACTTCTTCCTCTAGAACGTTGGCACTGGTTGACTCTGTGGCGATGATTCCTTCGTCGTCGAGGTCGACGTCCTCCTCGGAACTCACCGAGCTGACCGAACTGACGGAACTGATCTCCTCCTCTTCTTCGTCCCTCTCCACGAGCGGAGAATCCGATGTCGCTGGAAGGTCGGTCCTCTCGTCCTCCTCCTCTTCATGCTTCACGGATGGAGCTGGATCCCTCGTCGGGAGATCTTCGCTAACGTCGTCGTCTTCTTCGTTCCTCTCAGCAAAAGAAGACGGAGTCGCCTCGGGGAGATCAGTGTTCTGGATCTCGTTCTTCACGAGAGGCGATGGATCTCTCTCCGTAAGATCGGTCCCGTTCGTCGAAGACGGACTGGCGGCAGGGACGGAGGCCTTCCTGATGAACGCCACCACCATCTGGCGGAGCTCCTCCTGAGCCTCGACGAGCCTCGAGAGAGTGTTCTCGATCGCGAGGCTCCTTTCCAGGTTGGCCTGGCTTCGCTCCAGCAGGTCCAGGCTCCGTCTCAGGATCTCTCCGGGATCGGGCGAAGTGGAGGACGGACTCATCGGTAAAAACAAAGATTGAGCGAGTGAAAGAACTGAGAACAAAGTAGTGCGACCATCTGCTGCCGTGTCGCACTTTTATCGCAGTGTTTTGTCAATTCTTGGCGCCAGGACGTTTTGGCGCGCTCATTCAAGCAGCTCGAAAGACTGTTTTGGCAAGCTGTGGACATTGAAACTATTTCGAGGCTGCTTCGTGAACTTTCGGACGTCGCGCTCCGTTTCAACTTCATGACGTGGCGGTGTGGACGGCGTCGGACGATCGTGTGGGCCAAAATGCACCCCCGTGCCATCACATGTCAGTCCCTCTGCTATACCAGAGGAACAGGAGAAAACACCAGAAGGCTTCTTTGACTCTAAAAGGAGATTCGTGCAAAGAAAAGCTTATGGAGAGCGAAGGAGGGCATCTCAGCGCCGAAGGCTTTGAGGCGAACGTGGCCCCAGGTCTTCTGATCTACTTGCAAGGAAAGAGCTATCTACAACATTTATTGAATAACTGAAAGGCTAGGATAAAGAAGCATGCTCTCAAGGCGGTGAAGTTCCTTCGCGAATCGATTGGTCCTTCTTCAGATCCCCGATCCTATGTTGTTCCGTTTGCATTCGCCCCACACGCGCAAGATACTTGAGCGCGCGTCTTGGTTCAAAGGAGGCGCCACACACGCTCTCTTCGGCTGGTTCGGTCCACTTTCCCTGGCTTGCATCCCTGGCGCCATGTGGCCACTGGGCCTGTAGGGGACGCCCATCATCCTGCCCCCCATCGCTGCTTGGTTGGTCCAGGCCATGTGAGGCGGAGGAGTGGGCATAAAGAAGCCTGTGCCCGCTCCGGGCACCGCTATGAACTGTGTAGGGTTTTGCACAAACCCTGGTCCTACTTGAGGAACAGGGGTTCCAACGTTTGTCCTCATCATCGTCGGGTGGACCATCTGGTGGTGATGCTTGGTCATGTGCCCCTGTGGAAAGGGGCTCCTTGTCGCGTTCTCCATGGCCCTTGGTAGAGGACCGTTTCTGGCCATCTGCTGCTTCATCGGCATTGCGCTCCTCGGGGCCATGGGGACCGCCCCGGGCCCCATTGCTCCTTGTTTGTTCTGAGCGATCTGTCTTCTAAGATCGGCCTGACTTCCGACGGGAGCAGAAGGTCTGGACGCGCTAATCGCCGGCCTCAAGCTCCCACTGGGAGAAGTACGGGCTGTCTTGGCGCAGGGATTCGCGGCGCTCCGTGGATGTCCTGGCACTTGGCGTCCAACCTGGCCAAGACGCGCTTTGGACCTCCTCTTGGCGTTTAAGTGGTTTACCTTCCTCTGCATGAGGTCGTAGTCGATCTCCAGGAGACTAAGGTCGCCTCCGAAGTCCGTCGGGTCATTCTCCTTCTCCCCGAAGAGAGGAACGGTCTCCCAGCTGTAGTCTCCGATCATCCTAGAACTTGTCGTGAATGGCTTCAAAGCGCCCTGTATGCACATATACTACAGTACCCTAGGAAGCGATGCAGAAGTGCTCCGTCAAAGCGACGCTCTCTAGGAGGCCAGCAGAAGCGTGAAGTGTCCAGAGTCTTGTAGCATTGCATTTGCAGGCCAGAAAACAAGCGGGAGGGGGGGGGGGGAGGGAACCCTATGGCTGACAGAGCAGCTCTGGGTCCACTATCCTACAGTAGCGCGCAGTTCGTCAATCGTGGCCGTCAGAGTACATATTCACAGCCAGGCATCTAAGGAGCCTGTAGGTGTGCCCACTTGATGTTGTGAAGAGGGCTCTACTCCATGAACTCATTGGGGAAGCCCTAAAGGGCCGAGAACAGAGTGCCTAGGTGGACGGATTACGGTAGTTCAAGGAACGGAAGGAGTTAAGAATCCCTAGTACATCGTCTCCCCTCTGCAGAAGGTTCTAGAAGGATTTATAAAGGCTCCTAAGCACTGGCCAAGTTCTCCTCTGTACAGATTATGCGTTGGAATGGGTCAGTCGTCGAGGGCGCTGATGATGCGCGTGCGCGCCTTCTTGGAGACGTGCGTGGCGACGTTCAGCAGCGCGATCATCTGGTTCCCGGTGTACTCCTGCAACGAAGGTCAGGGCCTTGCCTGAGACGACGCCCACCTTGTGCTGGGCGATCCACTGCTCCAGCGAGGACTCGGGCAAGTAGTAGGCCTTGATGTAGTTCTCGACGTAGGCGCGGTAGGGAATGGGCCGCAGGTCGACCATCGTCTCCATCTTCATCACCAGCTGCTGCAGGTCCAGCTGCATGAGCGCGCGGCCCTCGTTGGAGCACTTCCGTCCCGCCTCCACGTACCTGAACCGGGGAGCTATAGGACTGGGCCAGGGCCCCCGACTTACCCTTGGACGAGCGCCTTGAAGGCGCACTGGATGACGTTCTCCCAGAGGACGGTCCTTACTGGCCGCGACACGTGGACGATCTGTGCAGCGCACTCGAAGCGCTGGGCGAAGGCGCGCATGTCCTGAAGGGGGCTTGAGGGCCTGCACGGGTCTTGGGACACTCACGTCGAGGAGGAAGTCGACGTAGGCGCTGTGCTGGCTCTGGAGCTCGTTGACGTCCCACTTGGTGGTGGCGACGAGGTGGACGAAGTCGCGGAAGCGGAGGGCGCGGCTGGCGACGGCGCCGTAGACGCAGTCGCGCAGGAACACCGCCGACGGAAGGACCTAGAAGGAGGCTGTGGGGACGCATGGGGAGGGCCACCCACGACGTTGTAGAAGTGCTCCAAGAGGGGGCTCTTGGCGGAGAGGAGCGACTCGACCACCGGCCGGATCAGGTCGAGCTGCTTGGCGACGAAAACGACCGACTCCACGGCGACGATCCGCTCGGGGAGCGCGAGGCCTTCTCCTCCTAGGTCCACGGCGGTGGAGAGCCTACTCTCGGGCAGTTTCACGCTCCGGGATACGGTATCCCGGGGTACGGTGTCGTCCTCGATGAGCGCCTGGCGGATCTCCTCGACGACGCTTCGAAGGCGTTCTGGGCACTCCTAGGGTTACGGTAGGGGGAGTCAGGGTTTGATGAGGTCCTACTTGGAGATCGAAGGCGGCGAGCGCGGAGTCGGAGCCGAAGAAGACAAAGACGGAGTAGAAGAAGTAGTTGAAGAGCTGGGTGAGGGCGACGGTCGCCTCCTCGGCCACCGAGTGGAACACGGAGGTCATCCGGATGTAGCGACCGAAGAACTTCAGCAGGTTGAGCCCCGTGTTGCACAGGTTAGGCATCACGTGCGCCATCCGCGGGTCTTCCACGTCACTGCAGGGAAGGAGGTGAAAGGGTCCCGAGTGGAAAGGTCCCAAGGAGAAATAAAAGGTTTTAGGCCCGTTTAGAGGACAAATTCCCCAGAGTGGCTCCCGGGGATACGGTACCTGACGGGGCTGAGAAGGTCGCCCTGTGGAGAGTCGTCGTCGTCGTCGTCACTGGAGACCCTCCGCGCGTCCTCAAGTAGCGCCTTGGCCGACTCGGCGAAGGGGTTGGTGGCGTCGGCGGCGATCAGCTGGAAGTCGAGCTGCTCCCCGAGGCCCTCGTGGAGCGCGCCTTCCACGGCGTCGAAGTCGGCGGACGACTCCTTGAGGAAGAAGAACTCCTGGAGGAGGACTAGGATAAGGAGCCTCAAGAAGGACGCCTACTTGGAGGTCGAAGAGGGTGAACTGCATGGGGACGGGGCAGAGGGCGAAGGCCTCGTTCTCCAGGAACATGCGGAGTTCGTCGAGGCGCTCGCGGTGGTAGCGCGCGAAGTAGAGCGTCGTCTGCTTCTCGAGACTCATGCCTACTTCAGCGGCCGAGTTGCCGAAGTGCGCACGGCCGAACTTCTTGAAAGCGCCGGCCAGCTCCACCACCTCCAGGAACTGGTCGAACTTGAGCGTCGAGAGGTCCTGGCAGCAGAGGAGCGCGTTGAACTTCGCCGACGCCGCGCGGAACACCGCGTACAGCTGAGCGCACAGCGCGCGCTGCATGGCGCCCCGTGCGTCCGCTTGGGGCGCGGCCACCGCCGCCCGTTCGTCCTCGTCCACGTGGTGCCTGAGGACGGCGTGGAAGCCGGCGAGGATCTGGCAGAGCACGAAGCCGAGCTCCCGCACGCAGTCCCGCATCGCGTCCACCGGCACGTTCTGAAGAAGGAGGGGTGAGGGGAGGACAGGGGATACGGTACCTCGCAGAGCTGTTCGTAGGAGAGCGTCTCCGGGGGGCTGACAGGGGGCTTCGCTCTGACCCTCTCGACGAGGATGCCACGTGCGGAGCTCTCTAGTGCCGCGCGGAAGAACTCGACCAGCTTGATGGCCATCTCCTGGAAAGAAGAAGCGTCAGAAGGGCCTTCTTGGAGCAACATCCATGTAGGACCAAGAAAATGGTCCCCACCTCCAGTTAATCTTCCTGGAAAGTCCCTAAGAACCACAAAAGACCAACAAAATGGTTCTGAATCAAAAAAGCCTCAGAAGGAGCTCCCTGGGTCCTGGCACGAAGACTCACCTCTTCACGGTCGAGGATCCTATAGCCCCCACACACTCTGGCGTAGCGATCGGCGTCGAATACGGTAGTGGTGGCGGCGAGGGCGTCGTCCAGGTCGCGCTCGATGGCTTCCTTTACCGAGGAGAGCTTCTCGGAGAGTTCACTGAAAGAATCGTGGTGGGACCACAGGGCTAAGGGGCTACCTGATGCAGGAGAAGTGGCTGTAGGCGAGGGCGGCGGCCTTCGCCTCCACGCAGAGGCGGATCGCCGCTGGGAACTCTCCGTCCTAGAAGAAGAAGAAGCTGGTTTAGGGAGATTGTGGTTAAAGGGACAGTCCGGTCAGAAAAATTTTTCAACTTTTTTGGCTCCATCGTGTTCTACGCGACTAGACAAGCAACTTTTGTTCGAGCACCCCATCATTTCAACGCAACCACAAAAAGTTATGGTCAAAAGAAACTTCAAAAAGTGCTCTGTATCTCGCAAGTCGGGCCGGTACTCTTGGCACGATTTAC
The DNA here is from genome assembly GCA_016648015.1 of Steinernema khuongi. Lineage (NCBI taxonomy): Eukaryota > Metazoa > Nematoda > Chromadorea > Rhabditida > Steinernematidae > Steinernema > Steinernema khuongi. The sequence goes on from JADLIF010001385.1 coordinate 77,404, forward strand.
CTGAATCATAAGGGGGAGCTTCTTAAATTCAATCGATTGGGAATTTTCTTATATACCATTCG